>BQNB010004634.1:0-11883 GCA_026074375.1 Tanacetum coccineum | reverse complement strand
TTTTCCATTCAAGCCTCGTTGGGACATAACGACCCGGAAATATTCTATACTACTTCCGGTTTCATTGATTTTGTGGATTCTGATCCTTGTTGTATATCTATATTTATTTATATTTATTTATATATAAAAAAGGAGTAAGAATACGCGAGTCACGAACCATCCGATGCATTTATGTTTTCATGGATTCAAAAGTTGTTCTTTCATACCATCATAAAGATGTACATTAGATCCGTTGCTTCCGACATAAAAAATAAAAATTTTTACATGTTTTTCCGGGGGGTCTAGCAACAATTTTCCTCCTTTTCCCTACTTTCTACTACATGTAATATTTCCTTAAGTTACTAGAGTGCCAAGTGCATGGTATTTCTGCACCATCCATACACCAGAGCTTGTAGGCACAAGTGCCATATGTTTTAACAACTTTGTATGGTCCCTCCCATTTTGGTCTGAGCTTGCCTGTGTTCTCCACTTTTGATAGTTCATTTTTCTGAAGGACAAATTCTCCTACTTTGAATTGCTTGTGATGGACTCATTGATTGTAATACTTTTCCACTTGTTGTTTTCGTCTTGCTTCCCTAATTGCCGCTATCTCTCTTCGTTCTTCGAGCAGGTTTAGGTTCATCCTGAGTGCTTCCTCATTTTCTTTATCGGATCCCTGGATTGTTCTTCTTGTTGGGATGCCCATTTCTGCAGGTATGACTGCTTTGGTACCATATGCTAGGCTAAATGGTGTTTCCCCATTACTCGTTTCGGGTGTTGTTCTGTGAGCCCATAATATACTTGGCAATTCTTTTACCCATGCTCCTCCTTCCTGATGTAGTCTTGTTTTGATTCCTTGCATTATGCTTTGATTAGCTCTTTCTACAGCTCCATTTGCTTGAGGATGATATACCGATGTAGAGACAAGTTTTATTCCTAGTCCTTCTGCCCAAGACTTGAATGGGTCATCAATCAACTGGGTTCTGTTGTCTGTTATGATGGTGGATGGTATTCCGAACCTGCATACAATGTTATCAAAGGCAAAGTTTTTGACCTTCTTTTTTGTTATGCTGGTTACTGCCTTGGACTCTATCCATTTGGTAAAATAATCAACAGCTACAATCAGGTACTTGGTTTTGTCCGGAGGCTCGGGAAAAGGGCCAACGATGTCCATTCCCTATTTTTGGAAGGGCCATGCTAAAGTAACGGAGATCATGTCATTTTTCAGCAGCTTTGGAATGGTGGCGTATACTTGACATGAGTCACAGCTTGATATCTCGTTGTTGGCATCCGAATGCATGCTTGGCCAGAAATATCCGGCATTCATAGCCTTATGGACTGCCCTTCTTGGTCCGTCACGCATTCCACATGATCCCATGTGTATTTCCTTTATTAGGTATTTGGCTTGCTGCGGACCTATGCATCAGAGCAATGGTCCCAGGTATGACTTTCGATACAGGACTCCTTCCTCTATGGTGTAGTTGCGGGCCTTCTCTCAAATTATTCGTGCTTCGGTGGCATCTTCCGATAGGATTTTCTTCTCAATGTAATCTTGGATTGGTGTCATCCAAATTCTTGTTGCTTTTTTAATTATTGCACTGACTTCTGTCGTATCCACCGATCGCTCGTTAAGTTCTTCAATCAGTACCCCTTTTGTTAGACCTTCATACTGGACTGCTGCAAGCTTACTTAAAGCATCAGCCTTTCTATTTTCTTCCATAGGTATGTGGCTTATTTGAAATTTGTTAAAGCTTTAGATCATTTTAAGGCTTTTTCTTTGTATTTCTTAGTCTTTTCACCTTTTGCTTTATACGATCCTTCCACTTGACTCGCTACCAATTTTGAATCTACAAACGCATGCATTTTTTCAACCTTCATTTTTGTTGCTATTCTTAAACCTGCTAGTAGGGCTTCATATTCCGCATCATTATTTAAGCTGGCGAAGTATAGTCGAAGAGAATAGGGATATTCGGCTCCTTCCGGATTATTAGGATGAGGCCTGCTCCTGATCCGTGTTCGTTAGATGCTTCATCAGTATACAGCTTCCATATGTCTTCTCCGGTCCTTGGATTTTCAGGTGCTTTGGTTACCATGACTTCCTGTTCTTCCATGCTTTCTCCTTCTATCAAAATTTTGTTTGGCTCCTATGTTTTTACTTGTGTAGGGCTGTCCTTTTCCATTGTGTCTGTCAGGAAATCAACGAGCACTTGTCCTTTTATCGCGCTTCTTAGGGTGTATTTGATGCCGTAAACTTCGAGCTCTATTCCCCACTTGGCCAATCTTCCTGTTGCTTCCTGATTGTTTAATATTTGGTTTATTGGCTTGTTTGTGATAACCTTGATTGCATAACCTTGGAAGTACTTTCTCAATCGTCTAGCAGCATGTACTAGTGTTAGAGCTAGCTTCTCCATCGGTGGGTAGTTAATTTCGGCACCTTGTAGCATTATGCTTACATAATGGATTGAGGCTTGTCTTCCCCCTCTTTCTACTAATAGAACGACACTAATTGCTTTGTTGGCCGCTGATAGGTAGACCACGAGTTCTTCTTCCTTCTTGGGAGCCGTTAAGGTTGGCAGTTCCACTATTAGTTTCTTCATTGCCTGGAATGCTTCTTCAGCCTCTGTCATCCAGTAGAAATCCTTATTGTTTGTACATTTTCTGAGTGTGTCTAGGCATGGTAGGGCTCTTTCAGCTGCTTTAGAGAGGAATCTGTTTAAGGCGGTGAGTTTGTCGCTTAGCCGTTGCATTTGTTTAAGGTTGCTTGGCGAGGGCATGTTTACTACAGCCTTTGTTTTTTCTGGATTTGCTTTGATTCTTTTGGAAGTAACTATATATCCTAAGAATTTGCCTTCCACCATCTCGAAGGAGATTTTTTAGGGTTTAACTTCATGTTCACCTTCTTGAGTGTCAACAATGTTTCTTTAACATCCTTTATCATTTTCGGCTGTGTCTTGCTTTTGATGACCATGTCATCTACACACGCTTCCAAGTTTTGCCTCTTTTTTCCTTCAAAGATGGTGTTGACTAATCTTTGATACGTCGCCCCCGCATTCTTTAGTCCAAAGGGCATTTTTGTGTAACAAAAGACTCCTTCATCGGTGTGGAATGTCGTCTTCTCTTCATCCTTTTTGGCCGTTTGTATTTGGTGGTATCCTTTATAGGCGTCTAGGAAGCACTTGTATTTGAACCCCATTAGGGATTCAATCTTCTAGTCAATTTCTGGTAAAGGATACAAGTCCTTCGGACAAGCTTAATTCAAATCTTTAAAGTCAATGCACATCCTCCAACTGATGTCTAGTTTTTTTTACTAGAACAGGGTTGGCTACCCATGTGGGTTATCGCACCTTTCTAACTATTCCGGCCTTAAGCCATTCTGCAACTTTGTCTTTTACTATCTTTCTTCTGTCAGAAGCTATGCTCTATTTCCTTTGTACTCTTGGTTCTATGTGAGGGTATGTCTTGAGCTCGTGTTCTGCAACAAAGCGAGGAATTCCGGTCATGTCTGCCGGGGTCCAAGCGAAAGCATCGGCATGCTTACATAGTATTTCAATGAGTTCAGATCTGCACTTAGCGGATAAGTTTCCTCCGATTGTAATGGTTTGGTCCGGATAATCATCATGAATGACCACCTTCTTAGGGGGCCTATCTTCGAGCGACTTCTCATGGGGTTTACCTTTTCCTATACCCTTTTCATCTGTTTGAGTGTCCTTAAATAGGACGGGCGACGGTTGTATGGTGCCGTCTGGTTCCTCAACCTTGTCCGCCTGCCCTTGGCTTTCTTCCCTGCCTCTGCTGGTTGTTCCTTTGGCATCACATGCCTGTGTCTGAGGGAAAGTGATCTGACCTTCCGTGGCTGGTCCTCGTGCTTCTTCCATCTTTCGGCATTCTTGGAGGGTTTCTCTCTTAGTTGTCATTGTTGCAATCTCATTGGCGGTAGGGAACTTTATCATTGAGTGGATAGTGGAGGCTACAGCCCCTAAATTTCTTAGACCGGTTCGTCCTAATATGACGTTATAGGGGGAGCGGCTTTTAACGACAGCAAATTCCATTGGTATAGTTTGGAGCCTTTCTGGTTCTCCCATAGTCACGCTAAGGGTGATGGTTCCGATTGGGTAGCTTACTTCGCCGGAGAACCCTACCAGTGGCCGTTCTGGACTCCTTAAGTTTTGCCTTTGTTTCGGCTCTTAAGTTTCGGAAACAGTGTTCATACATAACCTCAGAGGAGCTTTCCTCCATCGACGTAGATCCTCCGACCAGGAATCGCCTCAATCAGTTTGCTTCTAGTATTATAGGAGAAATCGAATAGTTTGACACCACTGGCATAGAAGGAATGATATCTCATTGTCCACCACGGTTCTAATTGCTGCAGAGTCTTTTTCCCTATTTGCGTTTCCTTCTCCTCCAAATCATTCCAACGATGGCTCCGAGCCTAACATGTTTTCTCTGTTCAGGTTGTATGCCGTTTATGCATTTATGTCGGCCTTCCCGGTTAGCATTAAGGTTTTGCTATTTGGAGCTTCTCTTTTGGTTTCCTACCATTTGTTGGGTGGCTGATGCAAATATTTGCTCTGGTGGGGACGATGGATGGGACCTCTTTCTTAACTTTGGATTTTTATTTGGTTTTCTATTGATCGTCCTGGACGTGTTTCTTGTTTGACTAACAAAAGTTGAAGGGGGGTGGTCATTGTTGAGTGGAAAAGATGTAGCAGACCCCTTGCGTGGCCTCACTACTCTATATTCAGGTATTACTCTTCTGACCCTTTCCTCCGGTGACTGCGAGTCAGTCATGTTTTTCACTTTTCGTCGGACTCAGGTAGATTAGGATGCCGGGTCCTACAGATGGCGCCAAATGTTAAGGTAAATTTACGTGGGCTTCTTGAGCTTGGTAAAAATGACCTCAGCGGTGATAAATATTAAGTTTAGCTTGTTTCCTCAGGAGCTTAGTCCCTCGTCTCCTAGCTGAAAATAAGAAAAAACACCGTTAGCTCGCCCCGGGGTGTGAATCCAGGACCAACTCCGGCGTAAGAGTAAGTATGGTGATTATGAGATAAATGCAGAGAATATAAAGTATGGTCCAGAGTAGGTGTTGTGTTTATCGTCTTAGGGAAATGAGTCCTCCCTTTATACTATTTGGGATTCACTACAAGATATAACCGTGGGGCTTTCTCTTGGTACGATCTGTCGGCTACGTGTCATTCCTAGGTCAGTGGTCCTTCACAAGGACAATACCTTTTTCGGAGTGTCTTTTAATACCGCTGCATTAGGACGAAGCTAATGACTCCAGACCTGACGTGTCATTCGACACACCAGCTTCTCCAGAATTCTGGTGGCGGCTCCGGACCTGACTTATCCTTCGACAAGTCAGCTTCTCTAGAGCACTTATTTGGTTTTAGCCCGTGCTAGTTTAGCAGCAATATCTAAGCTACTTTCTTTTTTTGGACGTTCCGGGGAAGACTATACCTCATCAGTGATCAAGATCCAAACTAAGGTGGTGTTTGTTTTTTCTAAAATGCCTCTTAACAGCATCTTAATCTGACTCATTCAGACGCGGTCAGACATTTGGGTCATTAAGACTGTTTGTTTTTTTCATGTCATTCAGAGGCAGTAAGAGGCATAAACCTCTTACTGAACTAGATGTGGAGGGGGTGTCTTAACACCTCTTAATGTCTTTTCTTTCCTTTTTTTCTATATTTATTTTCTACTTTGCCGTTATGTTTTTTTTCTTGTTTCATTTTTATCTTTTGTATTAAAAGTATTAAATAGAATGATTACATATGTTTTTTTTTATATAAATAATGTATAAGATGATATGTGCCAATTTATATTTTGTTCAAATTGAATGATACGGTTTCAGAGTCATTTGTATTTTGTTTAATGCATGTTTTTTAAATACTTTAAATTTAAATTTATTATATTATAATTTTTTTTATTTAATGAAATTTATTTTTTGTGCGAATGCAATCATTTTATATTTAAATTGTAAAAACTATTGTTTAACACATCTATACATTTTTATCAAAACAAACAATTTTACTTCATTCAGATTCAGACTTCTCGACCACTTATTTAGATTAAGTTGTGAATCAGATTCAGACTTTTCTACCGAATATTCAGATTCAGATGTGCGAATCAGATTCAGATTCAGAGTCTCTTAATAAACAAACCGCACCTAAGCAAGACATCATACGAGATATGGAACATACTTTATCCACCCTGCGGAAGATAAACATGAAACTAAACCAGAAGAAATGTTCATTCGGGATGGAGGAGGGAAAGTTCCTGGGATATGTAGTTACCTCTGAAGGTATCAGGGCGAATCCTGAAAAAACCAAGGCTGTCATGGACATGCCCTCACAAGAACTCTTAAGCAGATGCAGTCTCTAAGTGGGAAACTGGCACCCTCAATTGTTTTTTGTCTAAGTCAGTAGAACGATCCCTAACTCTCTTAGATACATTGAAGAAATGTACTAACAAGAAGGACTTTAGATGGATAAAGGCCACCGAAGCAGCGTTCCTTGAGATGAAGAAGTTAGTGTCTGAGTTGCCAACACTCACTACCCCAAAGAAAGGCGAGACTCTGATGATGTACTTAGCTGTGGCGGATAAGACTGTTAGCGCAATGCTTCTTACGGAAAGAGATGGAATGAAAATGCCCATACACTATGTTAGTAGATCTTTGCAAGGGGCATAAACAAACTATGCTCTGATGGAGAAACTCACCTTGGCTCTAGTTCATGCAGCCAGGCGATTAAGGAGGTACTTCCAGGCTTATCCGATCAAGGTCATCACCGATAGCCCAATTAAGCAAGTACTAAGCAACCCTGAAGCGTCGGGCAGATTAGCAAAATGGGCTATTGAGCTGGGGGCGTATGACATACAATATGTGCCAAGGGTTGCAATAAAGGGCCAGATGCTGGCAGACTTTCTAGCAGACACTTCAATGGAGACAAATGTTGCACCGGTGGTAGCTAGCACTCCAAGAGTGGAGGTCATCCTAGAATCTTTGAATACAAGGGAAAATCTTACTCCTGGCCCAAGGGCGTAGAGACTATATACCGATGGAGCATCAAACAGTGGAGGGTCCGGAGCTGGCCTCATCCTGATAGCTTCAGACGATGTGGATTACTCTTACGCGCTTCTTTTGAATTTCTCTAACTCCAACAACGATGCTGAGTATAAAGCTCTAATGGACGGACTACGGATAGCCACGAAGATGCAAGTAAAAGACATCCATGCTTTTGTGGACTCTAAGCTAGTAGCTAGTCAGGTGGAGGGATCATATAAAGCTAAGGGTGAGAGAATGATAAAGTACCAGGAAAAGGTCTTAGAGCTAGCTGGTGCATTCAACAGGTTTCGAAGAGGGCCAATGACTGAAATGAGCCAAGAGATTTTTTCTTCTCACCTAATAAGCTTGTTAATGAAAAATTCCAAATAAAGAAGGACATTCAGACACAATATTTGTGTGGTGTTTTTTTTCCGATGACAAACCAAATTTCTAAAGTGGCATTTTCTGGAACACTAATCAAGTTCGGTTCAATTATGTATGGTGCAACAACTATTGTTTTGCAGCCTGCTGAAACATAATAAACAACGGGGAAATCACAGTGACCCTGTATTGTTGCAGGAGAAAATGGGTAAGGGGGTTAGCAACACTGCTGAAGTGGTAGATGAGAAAGACTCTGAAAAGGAGGTGCGTGAAATTACTTGCCTTTTCTAATTATGATTATGCAATCTGTGGATGCCAATGTTATTCTATAAAGAGTCACTATTGAGCTTTTTCCATGTCCACATTGTAGGAAATAAGTCTTAAGGAGTATGAGAAAGTGCTACAAGAGAAGAGGAAAGCGTTGGTTTCTCTGAAAAGTGGGGAATGAAAGGTTGCGTTGGACAACGATTTAGAAAAACTACAAGGCTCTCAAGCAAAAAGAGCTAAAAAGAAATCTTTGTTAAACTGGTGTATATTTTGTATAAGAACAAAGGACATTATACAAAAAATTGAGATTATGGTTTAAGTGTATGGTTGTCTGATTTCTTTTGCAAACAGGGTATTGATAAGGACAAAAACAAAGATTTTGAAAACTAGAAGGGGGGTTGAATAGTTTTTACCTTTTTAAAAATAAAACTTAAATTGTCGACTTATGCGAATTCAAGAGATATACACAAGTGTATATGATAGCGATGTAATAAAGAAATAAGTAAATACGAAGAATAAATAAGTAAAGATAAGAAAGATCAAACCGATGACAATGATTTATAGTGGGGCTACGAAGCTCCTCTTCGCCCTACTCCACTCCCCAAGTACCCAACTTGAGAGTTATCTTCACTATGTCAACAAGCTCCCTTTAGGTGGAGAAAACCGTACACGTCGCTTACACTTTTTCTAATACTAAGCTAAATACCGAGTTTTACTTCGAGATAGAACCAATCTAACACACTATGTATTTTATTGCCTAAATACTAACATATCATACACATATGATATACACAACACACAACACAAGATATACAAGATGAATGATTATCACAATCGTGATGACACAATAAACTATTAACACTTGAAGCTTGACGTCTTCGTTAGTGTTCTTCACTAAAGAGTGGAATGAGTTGATCACTTATAATGGATTATGAAACAAGTATAGTGATCAAAGAATATGAAAAAGATAAAAGATATGTGTAAAAATATTTGTCAAGAGTTATCTAAAATGAAGACTTAAGGTTGCTATTTATAGGCAACACTTTAAAGTACAAATGATGTCCCAGCCAGCTGGTTGAGGGGATCCACGGATCCACCATCAGCTGGATCTGTCCCTTGGTTTTGGTGGATCCGTAGGAGGAGCTGGGACAACCTATGTCATTTTGTGATTAACCCCAAATCTTTACAAAATATTGTTTTGTACTTAATAAAACTTGTTTATTAGATTCTTCTATAAGCAAAATATTTCTTATCACTAATAAGGAAAGATCTTCTAGATTTAGGAAGATTTGGAAAGATTGTTTTCACTTATGGTTAATCTTATTTTGTCTTACATGATTAATATAACTAGCTTATAATTAATCATGTGTTAACTTAAATCATTTGATTAGAAAAGGTTTATGCAAATGATAATATTTTTCTTTGATCATTAACTATGTTTAATAATGCCATATTCATACCTTAAATGATTTGTCGTCGTCAAGTAAACTTTCGACTAAATCACTTGTTTACGTAAACTTTTACGTAGTATGACATTATATTTGTTATTATCAAAACATGTAGATCATTAAATATAAATATCGTTTTTACGCGAATATTTGTATTAACATGAGCTTATCAATCTTTCGATAAGCTTACAAACCCATTAAATAAGCTCAGACCCCTTAGTGACAGACATGTACATACGTACGTAGTGTATAAATCAGAGAAATATTGAAAATATAATGATAAGATTTACTAAACTATAAAGATTACATAATATTAAATAGTGGCTAACCTAAACAAAAGCTAGCAACTAGACGGGCGAAACCCAACGGGCTTGTGGGCCTTTATTATCCAACATCTCCTCACAAACTCACAATGTTGCACCAGTAAAGATTGAGATTTTGTCAAACAGAAAATAAACTAAAATTGATAAACTAACGAAAAACAGAGTGTCCTGGAGTGCAGACTCGGTGCTAGACGAAGTCTCAGTCCGATGCAATCTAAACTGTAACAAGGTGAAATCAGGTCTGAAATAAACAAATCAGGTCAATGCAAACCAAAACCGATTGCAAAATCATAGCAGAGCAATACAAATACGGAGATAAACGAGAGCATATTAAGATAGGCAAACAGATGAAGACAGATTCAGGCAGGCATATCCGAACAAAGGTAGACGAATAGTAGATTCAGGCGGACAGATTTAGATAGATCAAATTCAGAAAGACAGATGCAGATAAAGCATATTTAGGAAAATAGAGCAGATTTAGAGATTCAGGAAGACAGAACCAAGCAGTATGAGATGCATAACCAAGCAGTATTAGATGCAGGACCAAACAGTATCTAATGTAGAACCAAGCAAAATCAAACAAAACCAGGTGAAATCAGATAGATGCAGAAGTAGAGGTAATCAAACACGTAATCAAATGCAGAACCTAGCAGAATCAAGCAAAACTGGGCAGAACCAAAACATGTTGATGCCGAGATGCTCCACATAACTACTCAAGACATAATCGGATTAGTTAAGACTATAACATCACCATCATCAATACAAACCACTTAGCTATTTAAAATTCAATTCTAATACTAATACCTTCAAACCCTAATTGTCTAATTTAAATAGCCTCTCAAGCTTGTCCTTTTTTATCAATACCCGAACAGTGAAACTAATACTATAATTTAATAGATGAACAAATATTTTCGCAATACGTAAACTTTAAATGCCAAAACTTTGAACAAATTCATTAAGCCTCCAACCGACCCACTAATATATCATGTTATACTTTATAATCAAATAATCCAATCGAGATCATCAATAATCAATGAATTGTTTAAACCCTGATTTTAATGATATTTTTTTAACAGGTCATCATTTAATGACTATTTTTGAACAGATTATCATTTAATGAATACCTAAACCATATTCTAAGGCTACTCCCAATGGTAATGGTGTTACCCTTTCGATCTCAATGTCACATCAAGTTTCTCTCTCTATTTACTTTCTCTCACTCCCTCTCACTTTTCACTCCCAAATGGTGTCACACCATTAGCACTTTCAACCAATTTTTTTATTTATTAAAAACTAAAACTTTTATTCATCAAATAACAACATTACATAGATTAATTAAAAACATAAACGTACAAAATGAAAATTAAATAAACATTACATAGATTATTAAATCATAAACTAATTTTGCAAATTCTAATGCTCCTTGATCGACTGTTTCAGATCCAAGGCCATTTCGAGCTCTTGTCCACTCAAATGATCATACGGCTGTAAGTAGAACTGTAACTCTTGACAACGTTATGCCATCTCTTGACGACGTTCTCCCACTTCTCGCATTTTGATCTCTTGTGCCCTTAGTTCCACTCCCTCTTTTTGATCTCTATAAATGCTTAAAAATTCTTTGAATTTCTTTCCTTGTGGGTTTGGGTGAGATCGGCGAACTCATTTACCATCAACCTAGCCAACAAGTCCTCATTTCCAGATGCTGAAGATGCCATTGACGCTGCCTCTTTCTTCTTTGCTCTGTCCCTACTCATTGGTCGTTGAACCTCCTGCACTTCCTCTTCCTCGTTGTCTCCAGCTTGCGTATTTAAATTAATACTAGTCACTCCAAACTGCGACGTGTTAAACGAACTCGAGTTTTCTGAAGACTTATATCTATTGTTTCCTTATCCTTGAATTTTTGGAAGTTCCGCGCTCTTCCATTTTGTACATTCTTTTAATTAACCCCTATAATGAACAAGTGTAAACGAGATTCCGTATTCAGCTTGGTACTTCGTAATTACTAATTGGATGTAATCCTCATCCCCGGCTCCATTAATTGACATCTGAGTAACGTTATCGTACACACCACAAAATTGAGAAAATTTAGTACGCATAGTCTTCCATTTCCCGTTTATCATCGTACGCCCGACGTCTATTAATAGGACAATTTGTGTGCATGTGATCAAAAATCTCCAAATAAAACACATCCCTCTTTCTCCCATTAGCCTCAAAGCTATCTTTGGATATACTGTCACAGGGTTTTTAGATAGATAGGTTACTAAACTATCAACTTTTATTCGCCTAAGTTACTAAACGTTTTTTTGTTCATTTGGGTTACTGGACTATCGAAGTTTAACTTTAAGGTTACCGAACAACAACAGTGTGTTCATTCAGGTTACCTCGAATACTGGCAACCGGGATATTGTGTTTTGACCTTCTCCACGTCAGCTTTTTGTGG
>BQNB010004633.1:61790-106619 GCA_026074375.1 Tanacetum coccineum | reverse complement strand
ATATCTCAATAGAAGATATTATATGTTGGTGTTCGATTACCAACTTTGTTTATTTTATTTCTCTTTTTTAAAGGACAATTTTTTTTTATGTTTTTGATTTTTTCTATATTTTTTTTATCTTTTACTTATACTTAAAAAGAAAAGGAAAATATTTTTTTTTTACCTTTTTTTTTTTTTACTTTTGAATTAAAAAAAAAATGAAACTTTCGCGGACGAAAGGATCTTCAAACCAAATCAACAAACACAAAACTTAGGAATCGTAAACACTATTCCCCGGCAGCGACGCCAAAAACTTGATGTGCAAAGTTTTATACACGTAAAATATATATTAAAAATACTACTTAGGTAAATTCCAACTATTCACCTTTAACCAATGTAAAAAGTTAAGAATTACAAAAATAATATAATAGATATAAAATACGTATATTTAACCGGGCAAGTATGATCACCCGGGTCGTTATCCCCAATGACTAGTGCAATTGAAACCACGTTTTGGATCGGATCCTGATTTGAATAAAGCAAAGATATTTTGATTTGGTTTCTAGAAATTAAAGCCCTAATTTTTCACTTTTTATTTAACTCTTAATTAAACTAATTAAAAATTAAACCTAATTAAAAACTAATAAGCTTAATTAACGACTTAACTAATGGACTAATGGAGCAAAAAGAAAAAGGATTAACTGGAACTAAACTACTAACGGGCAAGGATTAACTAAGAAACAACTAAAATAGAAAAATTGCAAGAATGGTCCATGAGGGTCTACCCCGATAACAACTACAGCCCAAATTAAGGCGAGATTTGAAAAGTGCTTAAATTGAAAAACTCAAAGAAGCAGAGTTGTAAAGGAAGCTAGGGGGAACAACTTTAACAAAAGCACTATAGTCTGAAACTCAAAGATAAGCTCTTAAAAGAGCTTCTAAATAAGCTGTTACAGAAACTAGGGGTTTGGGCTATGTTTTACCAAAACAGCTATAAAAAGCTCAAATTAAGCTTAATGTGAAAAAGGAAAAGTGGTCTAGAAAGATTATGATGTGCTTAATCTAAAAATGCAAAGAAACTTAACCTAGAAGTGCTTTTAAACTACTGAAATTGAGCATGAACTAAGCAAACTCGGAAAATAAGCTAGCTAACTCAAAATACAAATGAGCTTAAAAGCTTAAAAAGCTAAACTAGACTCTAAAACTTTAAGGACTATTGAAACTACTTATAATCTATCTAATTAAGCTATAAAATCTAGACCCATAAGCTAAATTAACAAATTAAAACCTTAAACTTCCTAAGTACTGTTTTTGGCTTTTTAACTTTTTTGACAGCAAAAATAAGCTATGTAAATAAGCTAGAAAATGTAATCTAAGATTTATTCTATATTAAGCTATAACTAGACTTTAAAATGCTAAAAGATAGGCTATTAAATCCTACAATTACTCGACTAAAAGTTACACCAAAGGTAGCAGTACTAACTTGATAGTTAGTACTGGTAGTGTAAATTTCAGCAGTACTAACTTGAAGGTACTGCTGATGCAATTTGACCCTTAAGACAAAATTAAGCTATGAAATAAGCTAGAAAATGAAAACTAAAACTAAATTCATAATAAGCTATGACTAAACTTAATACTACTGAATTTGACAAGCTAAAATCTAAGCTAACAGTACTAACTTATGGTTAGTACTGGTAGTGTAAAGGTTCAGCAGTACTAACTTATGTTAGTACTGCTAGTGTAAATCAAGAGTGCACTAAACCAAACACCCCTTTTAGATTATGACAGATTTGAAAAAAAACTTTTTAAGAGAAATCTAATGAACAAATACTAAATACCAGATAAAAACTAGCTTAAAACAAACTTAGCAATCATGATTAAACAACTGAATAAGTAAAATTCTAAGATCTTAACTAATTAAGCTAATATTTTTGGATTTTATGAGTTTTTATGACAGAAATTAGTAACTAATGATCTATAACTATCTAAGCAAAAACAGACTTGAACATATAACTAATAAGCACTAGAAGAGATATTTAAACACTAATAAGCAAAGAGAATAAGCAAATAAGCAGATCTAAACATAGCAAGCAATATTATCATTATTTAAAACTAGAATTTAAATGAAAATGAAAGAGAAACTTACAAACTCCTCTAGCTAAACAAGAGGACCAATAAAGGCAGCTACAAGCTCCCTAGCTTATTAGATAAGCTAGAGTAAAGTCCTTGGGATCTCTTCCAAGTTAAGATCCCCTTCCAAAAAGCTCTAATCCATTAAGATCCATAATAGATTTAACTGATTTAAGGTTTAGATAAGATTAATTCTGAATTCAAACAGCTCTATTTCAGCTTATAGACTGAAAGAGCTTAAAATGAGCTTATTGAGACAAATTGGCTTATTAGAGAGCTTATAACTTTAAATGAGAGCTTTGAAAATGAGATTTAAAACACTAAAAACTGAATTTCATTAATTAAAGAAGCTGATTACATTACTTGAAAAAGGAAAATTACATAAAAACACGAATTTAAGCTAGACTAAATTACTAAAATTAGATAAAGAGAAAAGAGGACTCCTTGTGTGTGTGAGAATGAGGCCTATTTATAGTGCCAAGCTGAAGCTTCTAGGCCCTCTGAGCTCCCATCAATCTCTGCCATCCAATCCATCAATCATTGGGGCTAAATTTTGAGCCGTTAGATCACTTTGTGGACACCTGAGGATTGCCAGCGTGTCATTCCCTTGATGTGACGTTTGTGTTAGTTTTGTGAGTGAGTTTAGCACAAAACCCACATAATTTTGTGCTTTCACCATGGCTAACGTGGCATTGAGCTTGGACTAGGATAAGTATCCCCTTGATTAGACTAATTTGTCCTTGCATTTGTGCTTGAGCTTCCTTGAATTGACCAACGCACCCTTTAATTTCTATTTGCCCCTTGTTTTACCATGGTAGTGAAATGGAGAAGACGGGTGAATAGTAAATGTGTTTCCCGCCCCTTCTTCGACAGTTAAAACTGTTGAACTTTGGGAAGTTTACACATTTGGTCCTTGTCTTTCTTTTATCTCTTTCAAGTTATAAATAACTTTTTGGAAATTGCAAGATTGGTCCTTGAGGTTTGTTATGAGAGGAAAGTGACTAAGGTTTGGGCTGAGGCTTGGCTTTTCTGGCTTTGCTTCCGGCTTTTGTACTCTTCTGATTCTCGTGTCCGTGCTTGCTCATTTTTGACTGTTTTCTTGTGATTTTTGACTTTTCCATACCTGCACACACAAAACACAAATACAAGCATATTTTTGCCATTTTTGGTCTGTTTTGGGTTTAATTGGGTCTTTTTAGGTACAAACGGATATGTGTATTTTACACTTATCAACGACTTGCATTTAAAAACAGTCGAGTGTGGAGGGTTTTGGAATTTCGGATCCCCAAATTTGGTTGGGGTCCTATAGCAGAAATAGTAGTACATTTCACAGGAAGCCTAGTTAAAGGGCACTGTTCTCCTAAGAGGAACATCTTTCCTGTGGGTCTCCATTGATGCCCACCAATATGTTTTCCTAAGGTGAATTTCTTTCTTGTGGGTCTCCATTGATAACCAACATTAGCGAACACTTTGCCTGTTGCTTTCCAAACCTGCTTGGCTTTGTTCAAGCCATTTTTAACAGTAGGGGTTGCATTCACAGAATTCAAAGGTTTAATAACACACATATCATGATTTGCAGAAATTAAGCATTTGTTACACGTTTTGCACACAGATTCAGAATTCGAATTAATTACAACACGCTTAGAGCTAATGCTAGACTCAACTCGATTCACTTTTGTCCATACAGACTTATTTGTCCTAGGATGGTCTTCTACTTTCATCTTATTCTCACTCTTAGCAGGCAGGATCCTATTTTTCTTTGTATTGCTCCTAGGCTTTGATCTGCTAGCGTCAGTGGAACTGCTTACTCTTGTAGAAGGGATCACAGGGACATTAGACTGTTGAACTTTCTGTTGCACTACATGTTTCTGTGTGTTACTAGTTGATGTTTCGCATGTATCATTAAAAGTAACTTGCTTTTTCCTAGTTAAAGGGGTAGAGGCAGCCTTGTTATCCTTAGTGTTGAATTCTTTCGGGCAAGTGCCAATCACATATTCTAACAATTCCTGAGATAGCTTAGTGTATTGACAAGCATAATTAAGTGCATTATCTAGTGGTTTAACTACTCTAGCTTCCTCTACAATCTCCCTAACTGTTTCTACACTCTCCTTAAGATGGTTGATATAGTTTAAATGAGCACTCCTATTGTTCTTAAAGGGAGGAGGGATGGGTTTAACATCAATGGCATACATGTCAGGCGTAAGAACTTTTTGTTTAACAGAGTCACTAGTGACACAAAACACTTTGTTTTTCAACTGAGCCTTTAGACTCTCAATTTCATTTAACATGGTAGATGTCTTTTCACTAGTGTGAGCACGCGTAATCTTGATGGAGTCATACAATTCCTTGTAATGTTGTTTGACCTTTTCTATTTCTGCTCTAACACGTTCATTTTGTTCAATAAGAGCAGTGACATCTTTAGCATTATAAGTTTCATAACTTCTGTCATTCATTTTAGAGACTTGAGCTTTCAAGTTTCTAATTACGTTGTCCTTTTCTTGAAGCTGTGTTTCTAGATTTTTAATTTTGAAAAATGAGTCAAATTCAGGAACATCCTGAGAAGTTTGTGATTTGTTATTTCTAAAGTTTTCTTGAAGATGTTGATATTTCAATTGCAAATTTAGGTATTCCACCTCAAGTTTGTTAAAACCTCTTATCATTTCATCATTAACATCCTTTTGATTCTCATTTTGTAATTTAGAGATCTCAGCTTCAAGATCTAGACAACGTGATTGTTCAACAGCAAACATCAATTGATTCGACAAACAATTAGCAATTAGATTCTCATTTGCAATGAGAAGGTTTTTCCTTTCAATTTCAGCACATTGCTTGTCCACAGTATTCTGGTCCACCTCTGCTGACATTTGATCAAAAATTTCTTCCATTCCTTTAACTTCTTTAAAGAGAGCCTTTTGAACTCCTTCAAAGTGTTGTTTAAGAGTTTTGAAAAATGGTATGACTTCAGTGAGGTAACATCTTTTTGTTTGTTCAAAACCTCTTTCCCCTTTTGTGACACCTGTTGGTGTGATTCTCTTTTTACATGTTTTGTCAAATTCTGTAAAAAGTTGTGTGAGTGTATAAAGATTAATTTTCACTTGACTTTTTGTTGGGAGAACCCTGGGGACAAGCTTGACAGGTGTATTGGGTGGATACACAGTCGGTGTTGAAAGTGGTTTAAGAACTGAGGCTTCAACCTTTTTCCTGTCATTTTCATCTTTGGCCTAAAATATCTGTTCAGGGGTCAAATCTCTCTGAGGTGCGAAGATTGCAAGATAGTTCTCTTTTGAGTAATATGGGGGTGCAAACTTAACTTTATTTTGAATACACAGAGGGCTTTTCATTTTCTCATACATTCTTTTCCTAGTTAACTCAGCTATCTCAAGAGTTTCCTCTGAGTCATGCACAACAGCAGGTTTATGATTGGTCATGACTATTTCAGTACCATTATAGAGGGCAGACTGAACTTGCTTAGCACGGGTGAGACATAAGGGATTTTTGTAGCCTATTGCCACCTTTTTCTTTTCATCATAAAACGGGTTTGGTCTACATAGCATGTGCACTGTTTGTACAGACTGATCTTGTTTGTATAATCTATCTTTGACCTTGTCTTTTAGCTTTTTCATATCTAAAAACTCCTCAAGGTGTTTATCTTCTGTTTGTTTAAAATCCTTTTTCAAAATGGTCACTTCTTCCGTCTTTGACTTATATTGGTCAAGGATAGAACGAAGTTGCATTTGTACAGTATGAAGTTCCGATTTTAAAGAAGTTTCCTTTCTATTTCGGTCAGAGATAATTATTCTCATTTGTTCATCAATCTTTTGTTCTCTTTCAGTTAATTCAAACTTTGCCCGTTTTTCATACTCCCCGACCAGTTCCTTATATCTCGCAAGTTCAGAAGTCAATGTGTCATTAACTACTTTAACCTGCTTATTTGCTGACATACTTTGGACACCCTGTTCATGCATATCATCTATAATCGACATCAATGCATCATTTCGAGCAGAAGATACATTACTTTGTACAACATGTTCTTCGTTGTCCTCCATATACTGATCATACAGAATGATATTACTATCACTCGTATAGTCAGCATCAGAGTTAACAACGTAGTTGTGTTGCACATCGCTTTGCATCTCGTGTTCTTGATAATACTCATCCACATTATCTAAATAGTTATCTTGATTTTGTACCTCAGATGGACTACTCGAGTCATATGATGTCCCGACTTCATCGTAGATTGGATCTTCATACATATTAGACATCTTGATTTATTATGAAATGATATCAGTCTTGATCGATCAATGATAAAGGAGACTTGTGTTAAAGAGATGATGTTTTAGGTGATTAAAATAATTATTCTACAGGATTTTACTAATCTTAACTGAAACCGAGAAATAAATCTTTCACGGGATTTTACAAAGTAAGAAAACCGTAGAAAAATTAAGATTTTAGTGACATATTTCGCTTGGAAAAACTCAACATATTTCGCTTAGAGTTTATGACATGTTTCGCTTAGGATAATCTGTCATACTTCGCTTGAAGACAAACAGACATATTTCGCTTGATAATGTCATATTCCGCTTGAATACATATTTCGCTTGGAATCAACCTGTCATATTTCGCTTGATTCAAACCTGCATATTTTGCTTTATTCAAACTTACATATTCCGCTTCCTTCAAATATGCATATTCAACTTCGAGCAAAACACGTATTTATCCAACAAAATCACCAAAAACACACCCTTTTTGACGTTAAACCTTGATTATTCTTGCACAACTAGATACCTTATGCCTAGATCTTGCTTAAAAACATAAACATAAACACATCTAAGCACCAAAATCTGGGTTTGATTTTTCAAACCAAGAACTTAAAAAGTAACTAGAAAACATGATCTAATCAAGATCAGAACACACACAAGCTCACAAAATCACCACATAGCTCTAATACCAATTGTAGGATATCAAATTTCACAGCCCCGGTGATGATTCTTGGATTTGGCTAGATTTTAGAGAGAGAAACACATGAGAGGTTTTTCTAGTGAGAGAAACATGTGTGTAAAATAGAAAATGAATAATGACTAGCTACCTCTTCCAAAGTTGGAAGAGGTATTTATAGTTCTTACAAAATACAGGGTATTAGTACTCGGTTCAAAACCGAAAATCATACGATTAACTATTAAACTATGAGCTATTATAAACAGTAAAATACACAGGGTGACCGAGTCTTTTTCTAATATCTAACACTCTTAAGCTATAATTAATCGAGTTAAGCCTTTAAGCTTAACTGAGCTTATTGTTATACAAATTCCACTCCAGATATACCTCAGCTTATTTTTTTTGGAAGGGAAGCCAGACCTGGATGGGCTTCCAAGACCCTACCAGCTTATCTTAGATAAGAGTAGATGTCCTTTGGTATACCTTGAAGTAGGATATTGGTTGCACGAATGTCAGCTTTATACCTTTCCTTTTCTTTCATCTTAAAGGATCGTTAAGGACTCTAGCCACGTACTGGACCTTGTTGAATACTGCACCCTCAGTTCTCTAGTAATAACATCTGTGACCGTTCCCATACTGAAATGGTCCTTCTTTAATGGACTTACAAAAATATTCGCACCATTATCCTTTCCTAGACAGTACAACGTATAGGTTGTTTGCCAAGATTCGAAAGTCTATTCTATCAAGCTTGGTGGGCGTTGTAATCAGGAACCGGCATCACTGGATTCTCTTGCATACTTAGACATCTTGATTATTATGATAATATGTTTTGATCATCAATGATTAGTGATTGTACGTTAAAAGTGGTGAGATTAACGTATTTGTATTTTGATTAGTGATATTACAATCCCGAGTTTGAAATAGTTCAAATTTCTAAGACAGAAGCTTAACTCGCCGCCAGAGGCTACCAAACCGCTGCAAAGAAATAAGGCAACTCGCCGGTAGAATTTTAAGGCAACTCGCCGAAACACAACTCGCTGCCAAGCAACCCGCCGCGAAGAAGGAATACAGACCGACCGCTCCTGTTCAAACCGCATGGTAATCCAAACCGCTGGTATGCAACTCGCTGGTAACAACCGCTTTAAACAACTCGCTGGTAAGTTTAACAACATCCCTCTTGAGTAACTCGCACGTGAAATTTAAGGCACTACTCGCCGAACACAAACTCGCTGCCAAAGGCAACCCGCCGCGAAGAAGGAGAATACAGACCGCCCGCCAATATTTAATCAAACGCCGTTGAGGTTCAACCCGCCAGAGTTTCCTTTAGAATATTGCTATGAAAATATGTCAACACCTGCCTGAAACCTGTTCAAAAAACCTGCTGGTAATCAAAACCGCTGGTAAGCAACTCGCTGTATAAGCAAACCGTTGGTGAAAAAGCAACTCGAACTTCGCTGGTAAGTACAACCTCGCCTCTTGAGTCAACTCGCCGCCTAAGCAACACCCGTGTGTTTGAGGTTGTAACCTACTAATAAAATATTTTATCTTTAGCAAACCGCCGTAAAATTCTGGCAACTCTCCACGAAGAACAACGACTTTTATCACACAAAATCACTTATAAATCACCCATTTGAAACGATTTTGCTAGATTTCGTTGCACAACAAACATTACCATAAGGTAATAGCTACTAGAAACACCCAAACTTTATCAATACAAACAACAAAATTCGGAGAACCTAAAAAAATGAGCTAGGTGCCTTCAAAGGTACACTTTTCGATCTAAATCAAGCAAGAAATCGCACATACACACGATCTAATCATCCTATTAGCTCTGATACCAATTATGGTATATTCTTTATCATAACACGGGGTCGATTCTTGGATTTGGCTAGTTTCTAGAGAGAAAGAAACACATGAGAGAGTTTTCTATGAAGAAAGTGTGTTTCAAATGAACAGGAAAATAATGACAGCTTGCCTCTTCCAACGTTTGGAAGAGGCTTAATATATTTTTTACAAAATACCAGTATTAATTACCCGACTTAAAAAACCGAAAGTACATCCGAATTAAATATTCAACTCGAACTATAATAAACAAATAAATATACGGGGTGACCGAGTCTTTTACTCATATCTAACAAAGCTCTTATTCTCTCTAATAGCTCTAAGTGTTCTCATGTAATGACTCATAAGCTTACAATAAGTTCATTTCAGCTCTCTTAGTCTCTAAGCTAAGATAGAACTTAATTCAGTCTTAATATCTACTTAAATCCTAAAAAGGCTTAAAACCTTAACTACTTTAGACTTTTAAAGCTTTTAGAAGGTGAGCCAATCATGGAAGGGCTCACAAGGACTAACTGGCTTATCCAAGGATAAGCAGAGCCTGAGTAGATAAGCTCTAAAGAGCCTAAAATCTTCTTGTTGTAGATGAAGCATTTGTAATTCCTCCTTTAATTCCCTTGTCATTTAAATTCTAGCTTAATGTGTGCTTATCTGCTTATTTTTGTTTTGTCTACTTATTAGTTACTTATTTGAGCTTATTTGTATTTCATTTTGCTGAATTATCATGTCCTTTTATCTGTTTTCAGCTTGTGTAGCTTAATTCATAGTTGCTATATAATTTGTCTTAAAAATCAATAAAACTAAAAAAATAAAGTAGCATAGTTGTAATTCTTTGATTTCTATTTAATCAGTTGTTGATTTAGTATTTATGGTTGTATATAGCTGGAAATATCTAGTAATGAAGTTCTAATAAGTAGGATTTAATTTCATAAGCTTAAGCGAAAACTGTCAAAGTTAAAGGAGTGTTTGGAAAAAGCTTGTTTGACCTCAAATAGTCAAAATATTTTGGTAAATTCTCTTTTGACAGTTTGATAATCATGTTTGAATAGCTTTTAAGTAAATTTGAGGTATTAGTTTATAGTTATAATCATTTTAAGGCTTATAGTTCTTACCTGTGCACTAGGGGAACCTTGTTCTTTTTCTTTGCTAGTCAAAATTAGCTCAAGCTCTTTAAGGGATTGTTTTGAGCTTGCATTGTGTTCTAAAACTCTTATTGAGTATGCCTATTGCAAAGGAAATTACCTTAGTTGTCTGCATTTTTGTTAAGTGCTTTTGCAAATTGCATCAGCAGTAGTAACAATCATACTTCTAGCTGAGAATTTTCTAGCTTCATTTAGGTCAGTAAATATAGGATTTAGGATCTAAATTTTAGCTAGCTTATAGATTAGAAATAGTTTAAGTTAGATTAAAGTCTTGTATCAAATTTTCTTAGCTAATACATCTCGGTCATTAGCTTAAAAGTCATAAAAAAATCCAAAAAGATCAAAAACAGTAGTCTTAGGATCCTAGCTTTTAAATTTGAATTTCTAACTTCTAGTATAAGTTTTTATGATTCAGTTCTATAGCTTAAGTGTAATTAGACTTGTTTTCAAAAGCTTAAGGTTAGGTTACTTAATATGTTTTCCTAGCTTAATAGGCTTTTTTTTGAGCTTTTTGAATTAAAACCTAAGGTTGTTTTTTTTTAATCTTAAAAGTAATTTTAGCTCAAGTAGCTTGTTAAATTTAGTTTCAGCACATCATAAGCCTTCCATAACAGCTTTTATTTTGAAATTTGAGCTTAATTTGAGGGCTGTGGGTCATTTCTAAGGAGCACAACTAGTAATTTGGCTTCTAAAAGCCACTTTTCTGTAAACACATATACATAAGCTCTTTTTATCTTTGACTTTCGCTCAAACCTTCTTTATTTAAAAATGGTTTCAAAAAACGTTGTCCCCTTAAACACCCTTTTAACTTTTAGTTTATCAAAAAAAAATCAAAAAGGTTGTAAAGCCAAACCTCGATCCTGGCGACCTTCAAGCTCAACCCTCATGACCTTTACCATTAGACTAGTGAGGACAATTCAGTTGTCTTCCCTTGTCATTAATTATTCTAGTCACTTTTTCTTTTCTTTTTTATTAAAAGTCGTAGTCTTACCAGCTTATTTTAGAGCTATATTTTGTAGCTTTAGTTAGTCCTCATTTTTCTCCACCCTTGATTCCCTGCTTGCATTAGGATTTTCCCTATAGTTTTCCATAATTTTCTATAAGTAGATTATTTAATCATTTTTCTTAGAATTTTTTATTTGAAAAAATAATAAAAATTAGAAAAAAATTCAGAAGAAGACAAAAAAAATAGTATTTAGTAATAAAAAATTAACTTTTAGTTTAACATTCAGAAAAATCATTTTTACACCTTTTAATTTTAATTTCATTCTAAGCTTTTATTTTTAATTAAAAAGATAAATTTTAATTTTAAAAATAGTTTAAAAATAGTTTTCTTGATTATTATGTTATGTTAGACTTTTTTTAAGTTAAAAATCATTTTTTCTTAATTTTTAGGACTTAATTTGCTATTTTTTTTAGAATTTAATTAAGATTGAAATAGTTTTTTTTTTTTTTTTTTTTTTTTAATTCATAAAAATTCAAAAATAATCAAAATATTTTTCTTTTTCTTAAAATTTTATTTAATTCTTCTTTTAGTTTAGAATATTTTGTTTGTATTTTTAGGAGTTAATTAGTGTAACTTGCTATTTGTTCGCGTTTTATTTGTTTCCCGTTCATTTGTTTAAAGTGTTTATTGCTTAGTGTTCTTTTTTTAATTGTTGCTTTAATTTATAGCTATAGATAAACAAAAAAATACTTTTTTCTCATTCAAAATCAAATCCAAACTAAAGCGAGGATTCAATTTCACAAGTCGTTGGGGAAACGACCCGGGAAAGCATACTTCCCGTTAATATACGTATAATATTAGGTATATATATATAATAATTCCTAATGGGGGGGGAGATGACCAAAGTTAGAATATAGAATTCCACACGACCTGAAAATCTTCCTTTTTACCTTTGTCCTCAAGGTTGAATTGGGAATTTTCCATAGTATTATATTTTAATATTGTTTTACGTGTGTTAAAATTGACGAATCAATTTTTTGGCCCTGCTGCCATTTAGGCGGGGATTATGTGAATAAAATTCTTTCCGTTTGAAGTTTTTGATTGTTGATATGAAGAACCTTTCGTTTTCGAAAGTTACGTTTTTAAGAAAATCAAAAAAAAAAGTAAAAAATATTTTTCTTTTCTTTTTAGTATAAATAGAAGATTAAAAACAAAAATACAAAAATATTTGCTCTTTCAATTAAAAAAATAAACAAAGTTGGTAAAAGAACACCAACAAATAATACCTTCAATTGAGGTATTATCATAATAAGTTCCCAACTCGAATCAAAGATTTAAAAACTTACCATTTGTGTCACTTGCGAGATACGGCTCACCTCTAAAAAGTAAAAATTTTAGAGAGCTACCGTGAAGTAAGTTTGATTATTTGGTTCAAGTTGTCTATCTCATTGTCCTTTAAAATAAGATCAAAAACCAAAAATAATCTTCTTTCTCTTCTTATCCATTTAATTCTTTTCCTTAACCCTCTAAATTGTTTAATTCTTATGGCGTCACTCGATCATCGTTTGAACCCCCTCTTCTCGATTAAGGAATGCATGACTTGTGGAGCTTTGTACACTGCGGATTTTTGTTGTTCAAAAGGAGGTCTTGAAGACAAGATTCTTGTTCCTAAACATCCGCAGAATTGTGCAACTTGTGGAAACCCGGTTGATGGTTTATATTGTTGATCTTTTACTTTTATGCGAAGGTGTTTGAATGAAGGTTGGTATACAATTCATGATGAAAACGAAATTCTAAACACTTACGAGTCATCCAAAAACAACACTAACGTTGTTAGTGCACCTCAAGAACCATTCGTCTCCAATCAAGACCCCGGTGTAAATTCTTTGCAAAGTCTTCTACAAAGTAACCACAATTGTTGTTACAAGTGTGGTGATTTGTTAGACGGTATTTTTTGTCAACAATGTACTTACAAGTCTTGTGGGAACGGTGCTCATA
This sequence comes from Tanacetum coccineum, assembly GCA_026074375.1. Lineage (NCBI taxonomy): Eukaryota > Viridiplantae > Streptophyta > Magnoliopsida > Asterales > Asteraceae > Tanacetum > Tanacetum coccineum. Next base: position 93,650 of record BQNB010004633.1, on the reverse strand, counting down.
TTGGTTATGTTCTAAATTACGCGAAAACAAACAGATATATGTTCATGTCGATTGTGCGTTTGGTGGTCTTTCGTTTGGGAACACTTGGTTAAAGGGCAGAATACTATGTGCATGATATGATATGCCCATTACTTTATTAGCATGGTGTCATAAGCTTAGCGTACAGTAATTAATTTTTATGTGTGTTTATCTATTATGTAGTCGCATGGGGTTTTGAAATCTTGTGGTCCACTCTTGTACTAACTTAAACCTATGAATTCACTAACATTATGTTGACATTTTAAACATGTTTTCTTAGGTGCTTAGCTTGGCTTGATTCTTGATGCTAAATGGAGTCTATGTGCTATGTGACTTCGCTAATTTCAAGACTTATCTATTTATATACTCGTTGTCATTGTCAAACTTTATTATGCTTTCGCTACATTTAACTCTCTTATGACTGGTTGTAAAACTTAAATTTATTTTCTTTATGCAACGAGTACAACTATTTTTCAAACGTCCATGATTAGTGGTCGTTCTTTATTGCTTTGTGTTCAGATTGTTATGACGTCACGCCCTCAGACACGTATTCTGTCCTGGCCCTGTCTGGGGGTGTGACAGATTGGTATCAAAGCCAAGGTTATAGAGAACCAGGTAGAATATCTAGGTCTGGTCTATAACCAGTATGTGATCCTTACGTGCTTTTATGTGTTCCTTATACGTGTTTTTGCTATGAGCTTACGCTTATCTTTTCTCTGTGATTATCTATTCTTTGCTGTTATCTTTTCTCTGAGGTTATCTTTTCTTTGCGGTTATCTCTTCTTCACGGTTTACGTTCGCCTTACGTTTATTCCTCTATTTACTTATATAGGAGTTGTCTATATAAATATTAAACCTTTCTAAGACATTGTGGATGAGACAATGGTCTCTAAAATTTGTCTAAGACATTATGAGCGATGCAATGGTCTCGAACATATTTTTCATAACCTTATACAATATCGTTTTACACGAAACCCATCACGGTTTTGTTTACATGGAATTATGTATGAATTTAAGTTTCACAAGTCTTGTATGGGCGGGACTTGTAACTGGAGGTTTAATATGGTAATTGCTATGTAAACTCGTTCATAAAAGACCTTTATCTTTGGTTTACATGGAATTATGTGTGAATCTAATTATTACAAGTCTTGTATGGGCGGGACTTGTAATAGGGGGATTGATATGCTAATTGCTATGTAAACTCGTTCATAAAAGACCTTTATCTTATTTACTTTAATTGTATACTCATCAGTTATTTTGAACGCTATGTCGATCTCCCTTGATTGTTTTACTCCCCATTTCCAAAGACGAGTTTTAAACACTCGTCCCATACTCATTAGAGTGCCTGCATTATATTTTCATCTACCACCTTGAAGATTTTGTGAGTACGCGTATTGCATCAGAAATTATTAAGTAGGCTAATTTATAATCTCTTTATTTGAAAGGATTGGGACGCCTCTTCATTTAAATAAATAAATTGTATGTGTCTATACTTATTCATTTATTCGACTTATTTCATTTCCTTTACCCCATTTGATTTTGAAGAAAATACCGACGACAAGTGATAAGTGTAAAATACACATATCCATTTATGCTTAAAATAACCCAATTAAACCCAAAACAGACCAAAAATGGCAAAAATATGCTTGTATTTGTGTTTTGTGTGTGCAGGTACGGATAAGTCAAAAATATCAAGAAAACAATCAAAAACGAGCAAGCCCGGGCACGAGAATCAGAAGAGTACAAAGCCGAAGCCTCAAAAGCCAAAGCCTTAGCTTTAAATCCTTTTATAACATCCTCAAGGGCCAAACTTGCCATTTCTCGGAAGTTATTTATAACTAGAAAAGGAGAAAAGGAAGACAAGGGCTAAATGTGTAAACCTCCCAAAGATCAACAGTTTTAACTGTCGAAAAAGGAGCGGGAACTCCTTTTACTATTCATCGTCTTCTCCAATTTCACCCCCTTGGTAAAACAAGGGGCAAATCAAAATTAGAGGATGTTTTAGTCAATTCAAGAGGTCTACATCACAAACCCAGGGCCAAATCAGTCTTTATCAAAGGATTCATTAAAGAAGAGCCACGTAATCAATGGAGAAAGCACAAGTTTAAGTGGGTTTTTGTGCTAAATCACTCACAAAACTAACACAAACGTCACATCAAAGGAATGACACGCTGGCGATCCTCAGGTGTCCACATCTTGATCAAACGGCCACAATTGATGATCAAATGATTGAAGAAATGATTGGCCAGGATTAAAAGTTTGGAGAGCAAGGCAGAGGTCCTAGAAGCTTCAGCTGGGCACTATAAAAAGACCTCACTTCTCACACACACACCATCTAGGTTTTAGTAGTCAATTTTAGTTTTTAATTTTTTGCTTAAATTCGTAATTTTTCTTAAATGCTTTTATAATTTCCTTTTCAAGTATTGTAATCAGCTTTTATTATTAATGAAATTCAGTGTTTAATGTTTTAAATCTTGATTTCTAAGTTCTCATTTTAAGTCAAATTGTTTCATTAAGCTATTAAGCTCATATTAAGCTCTTTCAGTCTCTAAGCTGAAATTGAGCTGTTTAAATTCAGTATTAACCTTATCTAAACCTTAAATCAGCTTAATCTTACATGGATCTATTTGGATCTAAGCTTTTGGAAGGGGATCTTACCTTGGAAGAGATCCCAAGGACTTTTACTCTAGCTTATTACTAAGCTAGAGAGCTTGTAGCTGCCTTAAGTGGATCCTTTTGTTTAGCTAAAGGATTAAGTAAGTTTCTCTCTTCATTCTTCTTCAAATTCAGTTTTAAATTGCTTAATTCTAGTTTCTATGCTTAATATTGCTTATTTGCTTATTCTCTTTGCTTATTAGTGTTTAAATATCTTTTATAGTTCTTATTAGCTATATGTCTTCATCTGTTTTTGCTTAAGTAGTTATAGATCTTAGTCTTTCATTTCTGTCATAAAAACTCATAAAATCCAAAAATATTAGTTTAAATAGTTTAGATCTTAGATTAAGGCTTATTCAGTTGTTTAATCATGATTATTAAGTTTGTTTTAAGCTAGTTTTTATCTGGTATTTAGTATTTGTTCATTGAATTTCTCTTAAAAAGCTTTTCTCAAATCTGTCATAATGATTAAGTAGTGTTTGGATTAGTGCACTTTTCAATTTACACTACCAGTATTAACCACAAGTTAGTACTGGTAAGCTTTTGCACTAGCAGTATTAACCTAAGTTAGTACTGCTAAGCCTTTTCACTACCAGTACTAACCTTAAGTTAGTACTGTTAGCCTTAAATTTCAGTAGGATTAAGTTTAGTTTTAGCTTATTAAGAATTTAGTTTTCATTATTTAGCTTATTCAGTTTTCAAAAAATCATTTTACACTAGCAGTACTTTCATTTTACACTAGCAGTACTTTCATTTTACACTAGCTAGCTTATTTTTGCTGTCAAAAAGTTAAAAAGCCAAAAACAGTACTTAGAAACTTTGGGATTTAAATTTGTTAATTTAGCTTATGAATCTAGATTTTCTAGCTTAATTAGATAGATTATAAGTAGTTTTATAAAACCTTTAAGTTTCAGAGTCTATTTTAGCTTTTTAAGCTTTTAAGCTCATTTGGATTTAGTGCTATCTTGCTTATTTTCTGAGTTTGGTTAGTTCATGCTAAATTTTAGTTGTTTAAGAGTACTTCTAGCTTAGATTTCTTTGCATTCATAGATAAAGCACATCATAAGCTTCTTAGAACACTTTTCCTTTTTCACATTAAGCTTAATTTGAGCTTTTTATAGCTGTTTTGGTAAAACATAGCCCAAACCCCTAGTTTCTGTAACAGCTTATTTAGAAGCTCTTTTAAGAGCTTATCTTTGAGTTTCAGACTATAGTGCTTTTGTTAAAGTTGTTCCCCCTAGCTTCCTTTACAACTTTGCTCTTTTAAGTTTTTAGTGATAAGCACTTTTAGAATTTGAGCTTTAAGTGGACTTAGTTTGTTGTCGGGGTTAATCATCAGGGACCATTCCTGTAAACTTTCTTTTTTAGTTGTTTTCCAGTTAATCCTTGCCCGTTAAATGTTTTAGCCTGTTTGTCCTCAAGTCTTTCTCACTGTTAGCCCCTAAGTTAGTTTTTAAATTAGTTTATTAAGTTTTAATTAATAGTTAGGTTAGATTTTAATTAGTTTAATTAAACTTTTATAAAAAGATAAAAATTAGGGCTTTTATTTTTAATAATTTTCGGCACTCTTTCTTTAATTAGCGAAATTTTAGTTTACATTTTAGGGTTAAGTTTTAGTCCATTTGCTTAATGAATTGCTTTTCCGTATTTGTTTAATTGTTCATTTTAATTTTACTTTCATATCTTTTCAAATCAAATATCTTTGCTTCATTCAAATCAGGATCCGAACCTAAACGTGGTTTCAATTTCACTAGTCATTGGGGATAACGACCCGGGTGATCATACTTACCCGGTTTAACATACGTATTTTATATATATTATATATTATTTTTGTGAATCTTAACTTTTTACCTTGGATAAAGGTGAATAGTTGGAATTTACCTAAGTAGTATTTTTATTATATATTTTACGTGTACAAAACTAACCAACCAATGAGGATTTTCTTTCTCAAGTCTGAAGAATTGGTCCGAAGTCATCATATTAAGGAGATTATGCTTGAGCTCGAAATGTTCAGCAAGAATTGGTGGAACCACGATTGCCTCCGTATAAGCCTCGATGGGTGTTGACGTGAGCAATCTCCGCCCATTGTTCGTGATCGGCCATCGTAAAATTAGGGTGATTCTTAACGTGCGAACGGCTTCGTATCTTGTTTAGAACGTTCTACGGTTACGATGTTTCGGGTTTTTTAAGTGGTTGGAATTAGAAGAAGAACATTACCAAGAGATTTAATGAAGTACGAGTGTGAGCTTACACCAAAAAAATTAAAATGAAAAATATTTTTTGGTTTTCAATTTATTTTCACAATTTATTTTATTGGACTAAACGAGATCGTATAACTATTAAACCAATTAATTCGAAAAGCATCACGGTAGCTCACTTTAAAAGAAATTTCGCCTAAGAGAGGAGGACGTGGAAAGCTGCGAAAGCTATTAATAACCCTTTCTCCCTTTAGTCCGTAGTTCCTCGGAACAACCTCCTTATACCCCTCTTTGAGTTTGCTTAAATTTTATAGGCGAGCCGTACGTCGAAAGTGACAACAAAGGCAAGTTTGGAATCTTTTGTTTGGTGACCTTATTATATAATGCTCAAGATGCAAGAGTTATTGATGATGATTTTTATTTCTTAATTAAGGACGTTTTTTTATGTTTTTGATTTTTTTAATTTTATCTTATACTAATAAAAGAAAATGAAAAATATTTTTGTATTTCTGTATTTTTATAAATAAAAGAAAATATTCACAAACGGGAATGAGAACTTCACGAGGGAAGGATCTTCAAAAACTAACCTTCAAACGAAACGATAATCTTTTACACCTCCTCGGCAACGGCGCCAAAATGATAACCTTTAAAACTAACCCTTTTTGTATATATAAATTATAATTAATATAATAAATATATAAGGATAATTTCAAGATTATAATTCAATTGTAGTGAGTATGTATTCCGAAAGATTCAAAGAAAATTCTTTTTGACCAAAGAAAAAATCAAAAATCCCCCGGGTCATTTTCCCAACGAGGGGCAAATTGAAAATCGAATATGTTTGTGATCGCGCGTTTGAATGGATTAAGGGTTTTTGGATTTGGGATTACTAATTTCTACTATTAAAAAGCAAAAATGAATACGGGAAACCTAAAAACGAAATCTAAAAGCGATTTAAACTTAAAAACGAGAACGGGGTTCGAAACCCGTTCTTTAAAAATCAAATTTTTACAAAAATAACCCTACGAGTGCAAAATTAATTTTCCTAGGTGCAAAATGATAAAAGAAAATTTTGAAAAAAATAATTATATTTTTTTGACATTTTAATAAATTTTTATGAATTAAAAATGATTTTAACAAAAATTAAATATAAAAAATACTAAACGATTTATGAAAAAACTAAAAAAATTACAGAAAGTACTTTGAAAGGAGCTTAATCTAAGAAAAATAAGTTAGAGTTGCCAGCTTATCTAAATAAGCCAGAAATAAGCCAAAAATGGCTTATAGGCTTAAAAGGAAAAATGACTATAAGAAATAAACAGAAGATACAAAATACAAGATGGCCCTTCTGGTGCCGATTGTTTTGTTGTGTTGAAGTGTGGGACGGAGTTATGTGAACAAAGGGGAGGTCCAGGGTTCCGAATCTTGGCTTCCCTTTTTGGTAAAAACTTTTTTTTTAAAACTATTAAAACCCTCAAAAATAAGCTACTTTAAAAAAGACAAATTTTTTGTACTTTAAAAATAAGCTGGAAAATAAGCTAAGAAAAAGGCAGTTTCACTTTTTACACCAAGGTATATATAAGCAAACCTGTTAAGAACTTCTTTGACAAATAAGCAATTAAAAAGAGGGAATAAGCAAAAACAGTTGGGGGCCTAGACCTAATAAGCAAGGTTAAACAAAAATAAGCAAAGTAAAACACACAGTTAAGCTAGAATAAGCAAATAAGAAAATTGCACAAACTGTTGGTCACACAGCCTAGGGGACAGCTTTTTGGGCTTATTTCTAAGCACCTAAAGGGAACCTAATGGCTAACAGCTTATACTACTTGAAAGATTGGCTTATGGGCTATCTAAAACTGTAAAGAAAATTAAGTTTGAAGCTTAAATAAGCTACTAAAAAGCTTATGGAAAAGGGCTAGTTACAGTGAGTGGCTATTTTTTGGTTTTCTTGAAAAGCAACTAGCAATAATCAGGTCTCATAATAAACTAGTAAATAAGCTGAATTTGAAAAAATAAGTAAAAACAAATGGAAAACACCCACAAATGAGCTTATGCTCAAAATTTTAAAAGCTAAAATCAATTTTAAGTGACTAAAAAATGAAATTGAAAAAGGCAGTTTTTAACTAAGAAAGACACTAAACCAAAAATTGGCAGTTTTAAAAACACAAAAGGTAAACTAAAAGGGACTGATGCTATTCTATTTAAACACTCAAAACAACACCAACAAAACCTTAAAAGACTGTTTTAAACAAGCTTATCAAATAAGAGCTTTGAAACTGTTTTTGACTCACAGTTTTGAAGACCACTTAAGAAAAACTTTAAAACAAACTTTTAAACCTAAACAACTTAAAAACAGATTAAAAAGACTCAAAAACAGCTTGCCAAAAGTGGCCAAGTGACCCAATGGGTTTTATACCAAAATGACCCACTTTAACCTCTTGACCCAAACACCCCTTTAGGTTCTAAAATCCTTTTCAAAATTGATTTAAAGAAAATCTAAGCAAAGATTTGAAAAACAGAAGATAACCAAGCAATGTTAAGCTAAAATAAGCACAATACAAGCAAGAATAAGCACTGACATAACCAAGTTTTATAATTCAAGTTTTAAATTTCTATTTTGCCGACTTAACCAAAAACAACACTTTAACAGGCAGTGTACCCGGTCGGTGGTAAATTCTTGGTAAGTAGAGTGTCGAACACTTGAAGCGAGGTTAAATCTCTTAATTTATTTATATTTTGGTTATCTAATCTAAGTTAATTCTAATCTAAGTCAAACCTATGCTAATCCTATGTGAGTTCTAATCCTAATTCTAATAGGTAAAAGGGGGGTTTCAGCCTGAGAGACTGACACGGGTTTGTTGGTGACGACAATCAATTCAAGACACTTTAACCCTCGTAAGAAAATTAACAAAAGATAAAAGAGCGGTCGAGCCTTATGATAAAAAATTGTATTAGCCATCATTAATCTGATTAAAAGGTTGGTTTGTTTATTTAGTGCAATGATTACTTATCTCAAATAGGCATATCATTCTTAGACTTAGGTGGGACTTCATCCTAAGACCTAGACACATTAATTTTGTCACGATTAAAGCATCCGCATAAAGCATCCTTATTACCTGATTATATTTTATTTTAGGGATTAAAGAAATGGTGATCTTGTTAAACCCTATCTTATAGAGACTTTACCCACTTACTGCTTAATTGCAATTTATACTTTAGTAGTCCACTTGTCCAACTATCAAATGGAATCAGAACATTATTTGTTGAATTATCTAGATTCACCTACTAGTCAAAATGTTCAATAAACCAAAGGCAATTCCCGTTAACTAGTTAAGCCAGAAGCGTATCCTTAGCACTATTTTAGAAGGATAATACTTGAGATCCTATGATTCTAGATGTATAAATTACTATATAGAGAGCTATCCCGGCATCTAGATTACTTAGTCCATATCACTAGATCCAGTTGAATGATAGGTCGCATACAAAAGCATGTAAACAAGTATATTGATAAACATATCAAGGCAGTACAACACGATTAAATTAAGCAATCGAGTATTAAACAAACTTAAACATTCAGATCTTTATATTAAATGGCTAATACCGATGGTATTAGCTTCAAACCTCATAATTAATTTACAGTAGTAATTGTTTTAGCCAAGGTAAACTAACCGAGTTAACGAATGATACCAAAAACTAAACGATTACAAAAGTATAAGAAATTACACGTTGTCTTCTATGGATTGGAATGCGTTGCAAGACCTCTTCTGTTCTTTTTTGTTGTATATCCTATATCATAACACGGGGTCGATTCTTGGATCTGGCTAGTTTCTAGAGAGAGAAACACTAGAGAGAGAATGTTAGAGAAGAGAATAGTGTTTCTTTTTGTAAATGAATATGAACTAGCTTGTCTCTTCCAAAGTTGGAAGAGACAAGATATAGCACTTACAATATTCAGGGTATTTTATTAGTTACCGACTTAAAACGAAAAACGTACTATTAACTAATTAAACTACGTGCTATGATTAAACGCTAAAAAATACACAGGGTAACCGAGTCTTTTTCTATATCTTAACAAATCTCCCCTAGGGAGGTCACCCTGCCTGAAAATGCCACACTTTAATCCACTTCAGCCTTTAGCTCGTAGCATTTGATCTCTTGAACATTTGTCGATAGTAATATTTTGAGTCAAATTGCGGCTTTGTCTTTGACTGTGGTCTTGAGCTTTCTTGAGATCATCGTCCCCCAATCTTAATCTACTTATCTTGTTAATGTATTGCAATCTTGTGAACTTGTGAATAAATAGTGACATCAGTGTTTGCGGAAGCTTTGACTCTCTTTATAAGTCTTTTATAAATCATAAACAAGTGTAGTCGTGTCCTTGGCTTTCTGTTATTTAACTTGACATATCCGGACCCGGAACGAGGAATATTCCATCTCCATCTCCAACTGTAAGATTTCCTGTAATAAAAACAGTTAGTAATAAAGAGAAAATGGATTGAAAGACAGTCTAAGTGTTTTCTTATGACAAGAATTTTGTAACAACTTCGAGAGCTTTTGTTTGTTTGTCAAATGATAATTATACCGTCATATTTTCTTATACTGGGAACTCGTTTGATTCACTTAGTAACCGCGCATTGTTTCTTTCAAGTTGACACAAGTTTGATTCTTATAGAATCACATAAGTTACCTACCAAGAGCTTGTTTGATGTTGGCTCTAGCAGGATTTTTATCTTCATTGTGAAAACCTTCATTTCACTCAGATGTTCTGGCAATATCACAAGGATAATGCGTAAGACTCTTAGGAAGACTTGATTCCAAGTGTTTGTGAAGGACAACGGAATTAGATATTTTTTATGTGTCCAAACGAGATTAAATTGGAGATCTCATGGCTATTAGACTCTTTCAGTGCGTTTTGGTTTTTTGTAATCAGGAGGCTGGAGCGGACTGCAACCATTACAATTATCAACTAACTCGCACACGTGAGAAATGTCAATAGATAACGTGTTTAGTCTCTGTTGAGAATGAAACAGAAAGCTTTTGAAAGATTATGAGTGGCTAGGGGAGGGTTGTGCATTGCATTTCACTGGGTCATGATGTCGATCTTCAATGTTAGCAAATTCATCTAAGGTGATTCTGCAGGCATATGATTTGACCCGGTTTCTTCCACAAGAGAATAGAGGGTTCTTTCTTTAAACCCCTTTATCTTTACAATTCTTTTTAATTCTTTTAACCCCCTTCAGTGCTTAGAACGAAGACTTCATGACATAGAACGTTGTTGGTTTATTCCAGTACCTAGCTTTCATCTCGAGTCGGTACTTTCCCTTATTCTCACTTTTACTCTTTTCCTTGTTCTTACCTAAGGGACTTCTACACTAACTAGTGGATTGTCTCTGGGTAGCTCCTCGGTTATGGCTGGATCATGGGAATAGTAGCTAACTTAAACCTTATAACTCAATTAAGTAAAAAATGCATGGGCGGTCTTTGGTAAGTTCTAACTTTCATATAAAACGATTGAAAATTCATTAAGGCACTACATGATATTAAATATCTGAGCGTTTTAGTATCCTCGATTGTTTTTTGACCTTTTTTTGAAAACGCTCTCCCTCAAATGTTCTTCGTATTCGAAATTGGTTGGAACGTTGGGCGCGAGTAATGGAAGTCCTTCATAAAATCATGTTCTTTGTTTATACACATATTTTAATCACATTTTATCCTTATTAAAAATTTTTAAACCTCATTTGACATTTTGGATATCAATAATTGATTTAAATTTGTTATTAATTGGGAGAAAAATGTGGCTCTTATTGCAAGACGTGTAAAGAGACCATTTAACTTCTCCCCCTCAATCGTTGAGGGATATAAATTACTCCTACACTTATTCATCAAGAGATTACTAGCTTATCTAATGTTACAAGTTATATTATTCACAGTAAGAGATAAGATTGACCTTTTGATTGTACTGACGATGTCGTCACGTTGTTCTGTTGATCAGCCTGTAGTCAATATCTCTTACTCTTCCTCCAACAAAGCTTTCTAGACTTCGATAGATCCTTCTGATTTGTAGTCTTTTCTCGATAGCTGTGATGGAAAGTCTTTGCTTCTTCCTACTTTTGTCATCCTAATGTCACTTCATCGTCTCCATGCCCTTTTTGTACGAGCACAGATGAAAGTCTTTATACCATTTGGTCCAGCTTTTCCGTGACTCTTGTTCATCGTTACCATCACTAAACATTGTGATATCTCATTCTGCCTCATCGCTTTCTTTGATATTTCTGTCTCTGTAGAAACTGCTCTTGGCTTTGGGGATGACGTTTTATATAGTCTTCTTTGATGTATTAGTCAGTGCATCCCATTAGATGTTCCAGGTTGATCTTTGTTTGGTAACTTTCAATCCCGAGCTGTAAGTCTCCCACACGATTCCTGATCACCAGGTTTCTTATCCACATGTTAACTGCTGTGTGAAGACTGATCTTGTCTGTCTTGGGCAGATGGTAGAGCTAGTTTTTCTTGAATATTGAGAAGGAACAGATCTTCAAAATCATTTGGATGCAGATTTTTGAAATCCTTTTCCGAGATCTTGTATTCTTGGTAATCAGCTCGGCGAAGGATTATCTCTCTCAGATAGTTGTATCCATATTTTTCAAACACTTTGACACTGATCACACTGAGAATTCGCATCTGCGATCTGACTGCTTCACGATCAGAGGACTCACTGTGTTTGTTGATATAGAATTCCTTCCTCCTAAACCACCAGTGAGTGATGCCATAGACCGCACTGATGTCATATTCGCGTTCACTCTCAACCCACAACGAAGGAACTAATTCTTCAAGGCCAAAGTCTAGGTAACGAGCGGCTTTGAGCTTGGATATGGATAAGGCAATTTTTCGCTCTTTGTCACCTGTCAGCAGATAATCCAGATCCTTATTGAAGAAGAATTGTGGTTGAATAGTTACCTGACCTGGTGGACCTCCTAAGGGCAGTGGTTCATATATATTTCTCAGAATTTGATGACCCTCAGGATTACTCACATCAACTTTATTTGTCAGCAGCTTGTGGCATTCATCCATCTGATATTGAAGAAAGACACTGTTCTTGTGAAAGGCCTTGACTAGGTTGAAAGCTGGTCCTTCTAAATCCGCCTTGCAGAGTTTCTTCTTTCCTGTTCGTCTGCAGAACCATTTGATGAACGACCCAATATCATACGTCTTCCTTTGAAGTTTGTTTTCCTCCGGAACTTTAAAAGATGAGGCGTATGCATTTGCCCAGTCGTGTTCTGGTTCAGGGAAATCATTTGGGGGAATGGTCCATTCTGGTTCAGGCGTAGCCGGTCTCTCGCTTTCTGGAATCGGCTTAAACCACGTAGTGGTCGACACCTTGGGAATGTGAGCGTTGTCAGTGTCCTCTATATCTGAGAAATTCCCTTCATCCTGCTTTGACATGTCATCTGTAGATTGTTCAGAGTGTTCTGATTCGGGATCAGATCTGTGCATCGAAGAGTCAACACCAGCCTCTCTTGTGTCAGTGATCTGCCATCCAGTTGAGGAGAGAGATGGATGTTGTTTGGAAGCAGATGCCTCAGACTCCCTTGGTTTCTTTGAACTTTGGTCATCAGCTTTAGGAGGAGGTTTAGCTGACCCCGAAGCGGCAGAATCCGATCTTCTTCTCTTTGTTGACCTACCCTGGTTTGATCCAGCTGAAGGGCCTTCATCATCATCATCGTCTTCATCATCATCACTATCATGCTTTCTCTTGTGGTCTTTCACCTTGTCTGCAACTTCCTTATCCATGGCGTCTTCATCCGCTATCAAAGCTTCCATGAGAGCATGGTATAGACGGTAGTTGGTCGTGTTTTTGTTGGCAGACTTCTTCTTATTCATGTGACTGAAGAGAGCACTTTTTAGATCAAATTCTTCAAGATCAACTTTATCAGTTGACCTGATGGAGTAAGTTGAATCTTGTTTCTCCTCATCTTGTTCCTTTTTGGCTTTGATAATCTCCTTCGGACTCTTTTCAGATTCTTGATTCTTGACAGACTCTGGGCCAGGCAACACAGAGTATTTCTCGATTAAATCTGCAGTGTGTCGTTCAAGAACCTTAAGGAGAGCATCATCAAGTTTTGTTCCTAGATAATTATCAACAGCCGTAGGAACTTGGGATCTTATTGAAGCCAAAACATCAGCAGAGTGATCAGTCTTCTTCACTTCAGACATCTCTTGCTCCAATCTTGCCACTCTTAACTGAAGGGCGATGAATGGAGTGATTTCAGGGAGAGATGTGGTGATTGTTGTAGCTTCCGTGTTGATTGGTGGAGGAGTGACCAGTAATGACGGCTTAGAAGATGAGACATCTGTGAAGGGAGCAATCACTGGAGGAGTTGAAGTTACTGTCTGATGACTTGAATCAGGTATGGTGGAATCAGACTCCTCTCTAACTTTAGATTTCTCCTGATCATCTTCGGTTGGTTTGTCATGAAGAAATTGATCCCCAAAGTTAAAAGTGTCATCGAGATTTTTCATGGAAGACATAGAACCAGAATGACTTTCTGGTTTATCATCGATGACACGTTCGTCTGTTATGAGCTTCAGGTTTTCATGAACCTTTGGGTAGGCTGTGGCGAGGAATTCATCATCCATGTGCTCAGGGTTTGGTCCAGCAAGAGACACATGTAATTTTCCAGAGTCTGATCCAGTCTGGTCTTCGTTCATGGGCTCAGGGTCTGGTCCAGCCAGAGCCTCATGTGCTTTCTCAGGGTCTGATACAGGAATGCTTACTCCTGATGTTACGGTAGACGAGTCTATTTCACCTTGATCTTTGTCACCTTTAGGAGCAGCGGTTTCTGTTTCACTTTCTGTTCGTTCTGAATCAGATGTTGATGAAGATTCATGGATCACTTTCTCTGATGTGTCATCTTCAGGTTGAGAAGAGGGTCCAGTTGTCGAATCAGGAGGAGTTTGATCACGCCTAACAAGGATAAACTGATCAGTAGTTCTTTTCTTCTTTGACAGATTGATCAGGGAATGAGCTACTTGTTCTTCAGTTACAACGGCCTTTCCCTTGCCTACTACTTCATGCAGTTTGGAAGTTGTTTCTGATACTGGGTCCCTGATCGTTACTCCTCCAACAGGTGCCCGACCTTGTGGCAGAAAGGCTGGATCCAAGCTAAGCTTGATAGCTCGTTCCAGGTCAGCATCATCACCTTCTCCTTCTCCCTTTTCTTGAGGTGTTTCCAAACTCAACTTCTTAGCTAGTTCGAGATCAGGATCATTACCTTCTTCGTGAGGAATAGATTCTTGTTGAGCTTCATCATCTTCGTCAACAAGTTGGAAAGTGGGCTTTCCCTTTCTAACTTTCTGTGGAAGCTTACGCTTGGAAGGTTTCTTGATCGGAGAATGAGCTGGCTTGGATTGTTTGACTGGTGTGGTGGTTGTGGGCTTTTTGGGTGTAGCACGCTTTGTTGCAGGTTGCATGCTTGCACTTTCTTGAGGGGTTTTCTTTGTATTCTCAGCAACATCTGCAGATATTGGGTTAATACGAGGATTGTTGATGGCTTCAGTTAGTGGGGATCGGGAATTGCCATTCCAAACACTTCAACTGACTCACCTTTCGGGACAAACTTGAGATTTCCTAAGATATAATCATCTCCAGTGTGATGAACAGCAGAATCAGGACGTCGATGGATGTTGTTATTACTTGCCAAGTAGTAGATTATCACCTTGGAAAACCGTCCATAAGGGATGAGGAGAGGAGTTACTTTCTTCTTTGGGTTCTTCAGACTGGCTTTGTGGCTTGCTTTGTGTGAGAAAAATGTCTGGATCCCTTGAGTAAACTCTTCCCATATCTGCTTGCGCAGGAATCAAACATTTTTTTGAGTAGTGACGGATTCCCCACAGCATTTGCAGAACTGGGTGTCTGGGTTTGTCACTGCCAGAAGTCTTTCCTGTCAAGCACTGGTTGAGCAAGGATAGAATTGCCCTCCAAGGTTGATACACATAATTCACCCGTATACTGGAGACAATTTCTACAGGTTCAGGATATCCCAGCTCATTAACAAAATCAATCACCTGTTCCAGATGGAGGTAACTCAATGGGTGAGTTTGGGTTGACAGGAGTATCGCTATGCATTTCTGAGATGATCAGTGCACTCTAGATCGAACCATTGTTCGTCAAACTTGAACAACTATAAACCCCCAGTCTTCTCGTTATATGACATTGGTTTTTCCAGAACTGTTACAGTAGATAGAAGGAATTTGCTGAGGCAGTGAGTGAATGCTTGGAAGAAGTTGGTATTACTCACGGATGTCCACTGATACTCTGAAAGATGGAGGTTCTTTTGAATCTTTTGTGCATTGGTAAAAGTAGGTTGCTTTTTTCAGATTGTTAACCACTGAGGAGACGACTACGGTTACATCTGCTCATCTGTTCTTGTAGGAGGTTGAGCGGGAACATTTTGTTCTGCCATCGTATTCTTTGCGAGAAACCCTCGAAATCGGCGATTTGATGCTTAGTTCTTGGCGGCGAAGTTGGCGTGAGTTGTGTGTGTGTTTTGTGTTTTTTTTTCTTTTGACTGGTTTTCCGTAAGGATTTGACCAAATGGCAACTCGCCGCCCTTTTATACTCCTAAGTTACATACTTGGCAGATTTGGTCCCTTTGGTTTCCATCTTCTTTTATTTTCTTTGTTTGTAAGTATTTCTAGGCATTTCGAAGATTAAGCGGCAATTGGCACTTAGTCCCTTATGGTTATTAAGGCTAGGAACAAAGAGCAAATGCTTTTTGCACCCTAAACATTACAACAATGATAAATTGGACCTTTGAGTTAATGTTTAATTAACTCCCCTTCATATTTAACCCAGTAGTATTCTTCTACATCTAAGATTTGACTGTTATTGCAACCCTCAGTTCTTTTATAACCCCTTAGATTTTTTTCACATTCACTCTATCTCTCTCTTGTCACCCTCCTCCTCCATCCTCCGTTTTTCGCCCGTTGCCGTTTTTGTTTGTTGTTGTTGAGAGAGATTAGAGTGAATGTGAAATAAATTAAGGGGTTATAAAAAAGATGTGGGTTGCTATAAAAGTCTAACCTTAGTTGGTTGTTGTATTCTAATGGGTTAATATTTGAAGGGGAGTTAATTAACTTTAACTCAAAGGTCCAAAGTTATCTATTGTTGTAATGTTTAGGGTGCAAAAAGCATTTGCTCTTTGTTTCCTAGCCTTATTAACCAATAGGGACTAAGTTGGCCAATTGTCCTTAATCTTAGAAAAATGCCTTAGAAATACTTAATACAGGAAAATTAAAAGAAGATGGAGAAACCAAAGGGACCAAATCTGCCAAGTATGTAACTTAAGAGTATAAAAGGGCGGCGAGTTGCCATTTGGTCAAATCCTTCGAAAACCAGTCAAAGAAAAAAAACACACACACAACACTCACGCAACTCGCCGCCAAGAACTAAGCATCAAATCGCGATTTCGAGGGTTTCTCGCAAAAGGAATACGATGGGCAGATCAAAATGTTCACCGCTCAAACCTCCTACAAGAACTGATGAGCTGATTTGTTAACTCGCTTCTCAGTTGGTTAACTATCGGAAAAGCAACTACTTTTCAAATGCACATAAAGATCGTAAGGGAACCCCATCTTTTCAGATATCAGTGGACTTCCTGAAGTAATACTCAACCCACTTATTCCATGCATTCACTGCCTCCAGCAATTGTTCCTGCTATTACTGTACAGTTCTGGGAAATCAATGGTCATACTAACGAGAAGACTGGGGTTTATAGTTGTCAAGTTGATGAACAATGGTTCGATCTAAGTGTTGATCTTCTCAGAAAGGCATTAGCGTTACTCTGTAAACCCAACTCACCCATTTGGTTTCCTCCCATTGTTGACACGGTTATCTGATTTTGTTAATGAGATGGGTATATCCTGAACTTGTAGAAATTGTCTCCTGTATACGGGTGATTATGGTGTACAACCTTGGAGGGCAATTCTATCCTTGATCAACCAGTGCTTGACAGGAAAGACTTCTGGCAGTGACAAACCCAGACACCCAGTTCTGCAAATGCTGTGGGGAATCGTCACTCAAACTAATGTTGATCATGCAGAGCTGATATGGGAAGAGTTTACTCAAGGGATCCAGACATTTTTCTCACACAAAGCAAGCCACAAAGCCAGTCTGAAGAACCCAAAGAAGAAAGTAACTCCTCTCCTCATCCCTTATGGACGGTTTTCCAAGGTGATAATCTACTACTTGGCAAGTAATAACAACATCCATCGACGTCCTGATTCTGCTGTTCATCACACTGGAGATGATTATATCTTAGGAAATCTCAAGTTTATCCCTAAAGGTGAGTCAGTTGAAGTGTTTGGAATGGCAATTCCCGATCCCCTGATAACTGAAGCCATTCAACAATCCTCTTATTATCCCAAGTATCTGGAAATGGTTGCTGAGAATACAAAGAAAACCCCTCAAGAAAGTGCAAGCGTGCAATCTGCAACCAAGCGTGCTACACCCAAAAAGCCCACAACCACCACACCAGTCAAACAAACCAAGCCAGCTCCTCCTCCGACAAAGAAACCTTCCAAGCGTAAGCTTCCACAGAAAGTTAGAAAGGGAAAGCCCACTTTCTAACTTGTTGACGAAGATGATGAAGCTCAACAAGAATCTATTCCTCACGAAGAAGGTAATGATCCTGATCTCGAACTAGCTAAGAAGTTGAGTTTGGAAACACCTCAAGAAAAGGGAGAAGGAGAAGGTGATGATGCTGACCTGGAATGAGCTATCAAGCTTAGCTTGGATCCAGCCTTTCTGCCACAAGGTCGGGCACCTGTTGGAGGAGTAACGATCAGGGACCCAGTATCAGAAACAACTTCCAAACTGCATGAAGTAGTAGGCAAGGGAAAGGCCGTTGTAACTGAAGAACAAGTAGCTCATTCCCTGATCAATCTGTCAAAGAAGAAAAGAACTACTGATCAGTTTATCCTTGTTAGGCGTGATCAAACTCCTCCTGATTCGACAACTGGACCCTCTTCTCAACCTGATGATGACACATCAGAGAAAGTGATCCATGAATCTTCATCAACGTCTGATTCAGAAAGAACTGAAAGTGAAACAGAAGCCGCTGCTCCTAAAGGTGACAAGGATCAAGATGAAGTAGACACGTCTACAGTAACATCAGGAGTAAGCATACCTATATCAGACCCTGAACAAGTACATGAGACTCTGGCTGGACCAGACCCTGAGCCCATGAAAGAAGACCAGACTGGATCAGACTCTGGAAAATTACATGTGTCTCTTGCTGGACCAAACCCTGAGCACATGGATGATGAATTCCTCACCACAGCCTACCCAAAGGTTCATGAAAACAGCTGAATCTCATAACAATGAACGTTCATTGAAGAACAAACCAAAAGTCATCTGGTTCTAAATGTCATCCATAAAAATCTACCAGAATACACATTTAACTTTGGGGATCAATTTCTTCACATGACAAACCAACCGAAGATGAACAGATAAACTTCTAAAGTTAGTAGAGAGTCTGATCCACCATACCTTATTTAAGTCATCAGCAGCACTTCATTCAACTCCTCTCTAAGTTGTTGCTCCCTTCACAGAGGCTCATCTTCTAAGCCATCATTACTGGTCACTGCTCTACCAATCAAACACGGAAGCTACAACAATCACCAACATCTCTCCCCTAGTAAATCACTCCATTCATCGCCCTTCAGTTAAAAGTGGCCAAAATTGAGCAAGAGTATTGTCTAAGTAAAGAAGAGACTGATTAATCTGCTGATGTGTTGGCTTCCATAAGATCCCAAGTTCCTACGGTCTTGTTTGATTCTTACTAGGGAACAAAACTTGATGATGCTCTCCTTAAGGTTCTTGAACGACACACTGCAGATTTAATCGAGAAATACTCTGTGTTGCCTGGCCCAGAGTTTGTCAAGAATCAAGAATCTGAAAAGAGTCCGAAGGAGATTATCCGAGCCAAAAAGGAACAAGATGAGGAATATACAAATTTTAAACAGACTCATCAGGTCACTGATAAAGTTGATCTTGAAGAATTTGATCTAAAAAGTGCTCTCATTTTCAGTCACATGAATTAATAGAAGAAGTCTCCATCAAAACAACCACCAACGTACCCGTCTATACCATAATCTCTTATGGAAGCTTTATGATAGCGGATTGAAAGATGCCATGGATTAAGGAAGATTGCAGGCCTAGAGGTGAAGAACCACAAGAGAAAGCATGATAGTGATGATGATGAAGACGATGATGATGATGAAGGCCCTTCAGCTGGATCAAACCAGGGTAGGTCAACAAAGAAAAGAAGATCTGATTCTGCCGCTTCTGGGTCAGCTAAACCTCCTCCGAAAAATGATGACCAAAGTTCAAAGAAGCCAAGGGAGTCTGATGCAATCTGCTATTCCAAACACATCCGCTCTTACCAAGTCAACTGGATGGCAGATCACTGAAACAGAGAGAAATTGGTGCTGACGTCTGTCGATGCCAAAACAGTCTGATCCCGAGAAACAGAACATTCTGAACAATCTTCATATGGACGAATTCACAGCAGGATGAAGGAATGACCTCAGATATGGAGGACACTGACAATGCTCACATTCCCAAGGTGTCGACCACTACGTGGTTTAAGCCGATTCCAGAAAGCGAGAGACCTGCTACACCTGAACCAGAATGGACCATTCCCCCAAATGATTTCCCGGAACCAGAACATAACTGGGCAAATGCATACGCCACAACGTTTAAAGTTCCGGAGGAAAACAAGCTTCAAAGGAAGACCGTATGATATTGGGTCGTTTCATCAAATGGTTCTGCAGACGAACAGGAAAGAAGAAGCTCTGCAAAGCTGATTTAAAAGGACCAGCTTTCAACCTTGTTAAAGCCTTTCACAAGAACAGTGTCTTTCTTCAATATCAGATGGATGAATGCCATAAGCTGCTGACAAATAAAGTTGATTTGAGTAATCCTGAGGGTCATCAAATTCTGAGAAATATATATGAAACCACTGCCCTTTAAAGGACCCACCAGGGTCAGGTAACTATTAAACCACAATTCTTCATCAATAATGGATCTGGATTATCTTGCTGACAGGTGACAAATGAGCGAACATTGCCTTAATCCCATATCCAAGCTCAAAGCCGCTCGTTACTCTAGACTATGGCCTTAGAAGAATCAGTTTCCATCGCTGTGGGTTGAGAGTGAACCGAATATACAGCAGTGTGATCTATGGCATCACTCACTTGGTGTTTTAGGAGGAAGGAATTCTATATCAGACAAACTAGTGAGTCCTCTGACCGTAGGACGCAGTCGATCGCAGATGCGAATTCTCAATGTGATCATGTGCAAAGTGTTTAAAAATATGATACAACTACCTAAGAGAGATCATTCCTTCGCCGAGCTGATTACCAAGAAATACAAGATTCTCCTCGAAAAGGATTACAAAAATCTTTATCCAAATGATTTGAAGATCTGTCCTTCTCAATATTCAAGAAAAGCTCAACCATCTGCCCAAGACAGACCAAGACCGTAGTCTTTACAACACGGCATCCAACAATTGATAAGAAACCTGGTGAGATCAGAAAATCGTGTGGAGACTTACAGCTCGTGATTGAAAGTTATCAAACAAAGATCAACCATTGAGCGTCCTAATTGGGATGCATAACCGACTATTACTTTCAAAAGAAAGCTATACGATCGTCCCAAGCCAAGAGCAGTTTGTCTGACAGAGACAGAAAATGAACAAAGGAAAGGTAATGAGACCTGAATGAGCTTTCACAAGTTAGTGATAGGACGTTTGACAAAGATGTCATGAGAAAGGCTGGACCAAATGGTTAAAGACTTTCATCTTGTACAGTATAATAAGGGCATGGAGACTAGTAAGTGGTCCAGAGAATGACAAGAAAGAAGCAAAGACTTAACACAAAAACAAGCAATCGAGAAAAGAACATACAGATCCAGAAGGATCTATTAGAAGCCTAGAAAGCTTCGCTGGAGGAAGAATAAGAGATAGTGACTACAGGCTAGAACAACAAACTAGAGACGACATCCGTCATTACAATCAAAAGGTCAATCATATTTCTTATTGTGAATAATATACCTAGTAACATTAAGTAGGTAGTTAATCTCGTAATCTCTTGATGGTTAAGGTAGGAGTAATTTATATCCCTCAACGATTGAGGGGGAGCAGTTATATGTCCTCTCTTACACTGTCTTAAGAATTAACCATCACTTTTCTCCCAAATTTTTAGAAACATGTTTGAAATCACTTGAATATCCACCAATTCAAAGGGTTAAAATTTTTTTGAGAAAGAAGAAAATGTGATTAAAATATGTTTAATAATAAAGAACAAGTGATTTTAGACTCATATACTCCGCCCAAATGTGCTAAACAATTTCGAGATACCGACAGCACATTTTGAGGGGGAGGCGTTTTGAAAAAAATGTCAAAACAATCGAGGTACTAAACGCTTTGATATTTATATCATAGTAACCTAATTGAAATTTCAATTGTTTTATGGAAAGGAGAAACCTGTACCAAAAGACGACCATGCAATCTTACTTAAATGGAGTTATAAGGTTGGTAAGGTATGTATATACCCAATGATCCATCTCATAACCGGAGGTCAACCCAGGAACACTCCACTATTTAGTGTAGAATCGTTAGGGTATGACATGAAGAAAGAGTAAAAAGTGAGAATAAGGGAAAGTGCCGACTGAGATGAAGCTAGTACCTGGAATAAAACCCAACAAGGTTCTAGTCCTGAAGTCTCGATAAGCACTAAAGGTTTGTAAGAATAAAAAAGAATTAAAAGGATAAAGGGTGTAAAGAAAGAAGCCCTCCATTCACTTAGGCAGAAACCCGGTCAATTCAATATGCAGCTAGAATCACTAAGATGATGCTCTGGACAATTGAAGATAGACATCATGTACCTAGTGATGCAATGCCCAACCCCCATAGCCACTCAAACTTCAAAAGATGTTCTTTCTGTTTCATTTATCATGGAGACTAAACACGTATCTATTGACTTTCCCTCACTTCCGAGTTAGTTGATAATGAACACGTGGCAGTCCCGCTCCACCACAGCCTCCGCTTACTAAAACCAAATGCCCTATTGAGACTAGAGCCAAGAGATCGTCAATTAATCTCGTTAGCTAACACATATCCAATTCGCTTGTCTTTCACACAACACTGGTGGAAACCAGTCTATCCCTAAGAGTCCACGCATTATTCCTTAGATATATGCCAGAACATCCGAGTGAAATGATATTTTTCAATTTCACAAATGAGATTAAAATCCTGCTAGAGCCAACATCAAACAAGCTGCTAGGTAGGTGACCTTTGTGCCGATTCCTACAAAATCAACCTTGTGATCAACTGGAGAAGAAATAATGGGGTGCGGTTCTTCTGTGAGGAAACAACTTGTCCAGTATAAGAATTGACAGCTATTTATTATTTGACAAACAATCAAAACTCTCGAAGTGTTACAAAAACCCTTTCATAAGAATACACTTAGACTGTCCTTTTCCAAATCAATTTTTCTCTTTATAACTAACTGTTTCATTATAGGATATCTAAAGAATGGAGATGGAAGAAGGATATTCCCAGTTTCCTGAGATTCATGAAAAAACCGAATGCCACAGACCCACCTACACTTGTTTATGATGTTCACAAAAGTACCTCATAAAGGTGTCGAAAGCTTCTTTCTGCAAACTCTGAATGTCATGATATTCATTCACAAGTGCACAAGATGGCAATCTAATACAAGATTGATGTAAGAATTATGTTTGGGCATGATCTCAAGAAAGCTCTAAGAATCACAGTCAAAGACAGCGTAAGATGAATCAAAAGATTACTAACAACAATGTACAAGAGAACAAATAGTCCTACGAGCTAAAGACTGAAGTGGATTAAAGTTTGGTATTTTCAGAGGAGACCTCCCATAGTGGAGATTTGTTAGATATAGAAAAAAGACTTCGGTCACCCTGTGTATTTTACAGTTTATTATAGCTCGTAGTTTAATAGTTATAGTACGTTTTTTGGTTATAAGTCTTGTACGAATAACCCGGTATATTGTAAGTAACTATATAAATAGCCTCTTCCAACGTTGGAAGAGGCAAGCTAGTTTATTATTTTCATTCATAGAAAACGACTTTCTCTCTCTAAGAAATTCCTCTCTCAATTGTTTCTTCTCCTCTCTAAAAACTAGCCAATCCAAGAATGACCTCGTGTTATGATATAGGGAAGATACCACCAGATTGATAAGCTGGCTGAGTTATAATTGGAGAGATGCAACAAAAGCAAGAGGATCAGAGTTGCGTTCATGCATCAAACCGAGAACTTCATTAGAAGTCTTTTTATGTTGTTGCAGGAAGCATGAAGCTGCTCAACATTTGTCATGTGCAAAGTCCTTTGACCAAATTTAACATCAGTAACAAAGTTTGCTCATTCATCAAAGAAAGAGTGTTTAAAGAACATGTGTTGACTTGAAACTGCTCCAATGGCATTTTTTGAGTAAATGTTCATATCATTGAGTAACAGAGTGAACCTCAAGTAATACTCACCGTAGCGTCTCTCCTTTCTTGTAGTGAACTTATGCGAATATCATCATACAGCTTTACACCTCACAGTTCTTGTTTTGTTAACGGATATATCCGTGCATTAGCAAGTTTAATCTTCTCCCAAAGATCTTTTGCACACACGATGTTGACTCACAAGAGTATAGATTTTAGTTAGAAGGCCTTGGAGAATGATGTTTATTGCTTTGATGTCACAATCTGCTTGAATGGCTTCAACGGGAGTCAGTTCAACATATTCCTTAAGCATTGGTCATACTCCACCTTATGAATTGCAGGCCAAACAAGTGGTCCTTTTTCAACAAAAGCAAGAATCATTCAACCATAAGGTCTATTCATCATATAGAGTTCCATTATGCTTTTCCATGAATCATACAAATGTTTTTCAAGCATCAGTGGTTTGTTTGTCTCTCGTCTAAGAGAATGACTTAATCACAAAGAGTCGTAATTGTGGTATCACAAAAGATACAGATTGATCGATCGGTGGAGAAAGAAATTATGTTTTGGTTATGTGATTAATTGAGTCCCTTGAAATAAAACTATAACGGGATTTTACAATTCTCGACATAAACCGGGAAAACAAAAGTGTTTGTTTCACGGGAATTTTACAAGTTCAAAGAAATAACCGTATAATTTAAAAACGAGTTGTTAAGTTTTAAACTTAAGTTGGTTTCACTAGTTCGGCTGACAATTTTTTTTAACTAGTTTGGTCCTTCTCGTTCGGTCCTGCTAGTTCGGTTATCACTAGTTCGATTGTCAAAAAGTATTCACCTAGTTCGGTCTACTTCTTCGTCCTTTCTAGTTTTGGTTGACACTAGTTTCGATTGTCCAATTTTAACCTAGTTCGGTTTCCTTGTTCGGGTCCAACTCGTTCGGTTTACTTGTTCGGTTCCAACTTGAGTAATGCTCGTTCGGTTCAAACTAGAATATTTCTAGAGGTCGGAATATGACTTGTTTCGGAGCTTACCTCGTTTTGGTTTCATTGTTCGGTCTAGAACTCGATTCGGGTCCCAACTACTACGAAACTCAAAATCTTCAAAAACTAACTTCCAAAAGACACATTTTTAATAATTGGGTTTTTTAGCAATAAATTCTTGTACAACTAGTGCTTACTCAAACCTATAGGAACAATAAAAAATGGAAAACTTTAAGGTTTTTAAGCCAAAAAAATTGAATCACTATTTTGCTCTTTGTAAAGGTTTTTGAACACAAATCAAACACAAAAACTAAACACACCACTCCATGGCTCTTGATACCAATTGAAGAATTCTAGTAATCTTATGATCAAACCAAGAACAAGAGTGAGATGTGGGTTGTGATGTTAGAGATAGAATGGATGGAATTGGATGAAAGTATAATATGAATGAAATGTTTACAAATGGAACAACCAACCCCTCTCCTAGCCTTAGAGAGGACTATATACTTTCCTATAGTTGACCGCCCATGGATCTTAATGGGCTTCCCAATGGGCATGGCCAGACTAACAACTTAATCTAATTTAGTTACATAAAACTACGAGCTAAAGACTTATTTAAACTTGGAAGTGACCTGATACTAAACTTTTTCCTCGTGTTTCCAACAATTATGCCATATTATCTACACCTGTTGGTTATGCTTCGTTTATTATTTGCTCGTTGATTGTTGTTTAGTTTATTGTTTATTTCATTTATTGCCCATTGTTGTGTTTAATTGTTATTTAGCGAGCATTGCACTGTTTTAGTATTATTTTTTAGCTTTATTATAGTTTTTTATATTATATATTAGTATTAAAAACCATAGTTTTAAAATAAAAAACATTAAAAGATAATCAAGCATCAAACAAAACATTCTCGTGAGTTTCAATTCATCTCTCGCCGTGGAAACGACACTCAGAAGATGGACTGTTACTTTTCCAAAAGTAATTTTCTTATCTGACGGGAAATACTAATATATATACAACACAGCGTTTGACTTTAATCAAAAATTGGTGGCCGCAGCCGGGAGAGGTGTAAGCGATTTTAAACGGGATTGTTTTTGATTCGAGTTCCTTGTGAATTTATTTTCTTTATAAAAATATAAAAATACAAAAATATTTTTCATTTTCTTTTATTAGTATATAAAAGCAAAAAAATTATTTAAAATTTTAAAAATAAAAACATTGTCCATACAACAAAAGATTAAAACTTGCCTTTGTGTCACTTGTGAAGTACGGCTCACCTTTAAGAGATTAACAAACTATAAAAGGGGTATAAGGAGAGTTGTTCCGAGGAACTACGACCCTAAAGGAGAAGGTTTTTAATAGCTTCGCGCTTTCCCGCTCCTCCGCTCCTTTGTGCGTTTTTCTTTTAGAGAGCTACCGTGAAGCTTGTTGATTATTGATTTAAGTTGTCTTATCTCATTTTGTCCTTTAATAAAATGAATTGTTTAAAAAACCTAAAAACCCAAAAATAATCTTCTTTTTCTTCTTATCCATTTAATTCTTTTCTTAACCCTCTATATTGTTTAATTCTTATGGCGTCACTCGATTATCGTTTGAATCCCCTCTTCACGTTTAAAGAGTGTTCGTCTTGTGGATCTTTATATAATAAAGAATGTTGTTCGAATATGAGTTCCGTTGAAAAAATTGTTCATGATTCTAATAAAGCTCCCGACTCACCACTACATCCCCACATGATTTCGTCCAAACAACGTCGTTGCTTTCATTGTAAAGATGTGTTAGGAGAGGGTGAATTTTGTCAACGATGTACTTGCATGAGGTGTGGAAGTGGTCTTAGCAAAGGACATTGTTTGATTTGTGCTTCAAGATATGGAAATAATCTGAATCCGAATTCTTTAAATGATTCTCCAAATATTTCCGAAAATGTTTCACAAATTCCTCCACTAATTGACCACCATTGTTGTTACGAGTGTGGTGATTCGTTAGACGATATCTTTTGTCAACGATGTACTTGCAAGTCTTGTAGGAACGGTGCTCATTATGGCTATAATTGTCCACCGAAAGTTCCGATTATCTCTAATCCGGAACCATGCAACAACCAAACCATTGATGAGCTCCTACAAACTTTGCCAAGTTTCAATCCGACAAGCTATTCTGGAGATGGAAATTCATTCACTTATGATTCCACTCTGAATTTTATCAATGATTCTCCTAACGTTTTTAACCCACCTCCACAACCCCAATACGTGCCATACTCTTGTGAGTTATGTGGGAATGATGCCCATAATGATTACGATTGTCCACCTCGATTCTTGTTTGTCTACAATTAGGACCCGTGTTTCAATCAAAACTTTGATTATTTTCCACAAACTTCACCGAGTTTTCCACAACAATATCCTTGTTGTGAAGATTGTGGGGGTCCTCATGCGACTTTTGAATGTCAACCAATGAATGAAGATTATTATCATGAGCAAAATTCTTGCTATGATCCTAATTCTTTTGGTTTTGACCAATTTTAACCCCCGCAATATACCGTCAATCATCTAATCTTCAATGCTCAAAATGAGCTTCTTAATTTTCAAAATAAGATTATGGAGCAAATGACATCCATATGTGATATGGTTGGTCAATATATGCAAAAGAAAGAAGAAGATAAGCGAATATTGGAAGATTCCCATTTGCTACGATGATGACGATGACGAGGAAAGTTCTATTCCCTTGAAAGATATTATTATTTCTGGACTTCCTCCGTGTGTTGCAATCACACCCGTTTTATCAACCGAGGAGCCCGTTGACTCTCTCATAATGGAGGATGAGCATCTCGACACTATTCCGGCAACGGAATCGGACGAAGTAATAAAGTCTAGTGTTGAGGACCTTGTCCCAATCCCAAGTGAGTCAAAGGATATTCCTGATAAAATGTGTGATGTGCCTTTTCGTAATAATTCTTCGCCTCTTGACATTTCAAAAGATCAATTTGAGGGTTTCTCCGATTCTAACGATGATTCTACTTCGATTGATGACGATTCTTTCTCTATTGACGACATCGATTATGTTGAGGCATCACCTCCCGATTCTGAGCTCGTCAGCTTAGAGGAGGTGAAGGATTTTCACACGGAAGATGGAGAGATAGAGGACGATATTCTTCGTGAAAAATTATCGAAAATTAATCTTCTCATTGCTAAGATCGAAGCAATTAATTCTAATCCACCTCCATCTTCTGATTTTGTGACCAAGTCTCCCTCCATATTTCCTAACTCTTTCTTGGAGGAGACTAACACCTTTGATAATTCTATACCCGAATCTGAAACTTTCTGCTTTGATTTGGAAGAGAATAGTAGTGGCAGTACCACTACTCGTTCTGATTATTCTCTTCCAGATTATGAAGCTTTCTATTTTAATGACGATCATATTGAAGAGAAGAGTAGTGGCAGTACCACTACTTATGCTGATTTTTCTCAATAAGACATTCTTCATCTTTGATCATTTCCGAGATCAACCTTTCCCTTCTTCCTGCCGATAGGAGTGACTTTTATCATGAGGAGTTCGCCGGTGAACTCACTCACATCATATCTCTATCGGAGTATGAACATTTCTACTTTAAGATTAAGCCCGAGCTGGGCAATTTCACTATGGATGTGGTGGAGGATATTTTTGATAATTCGACAAGAGAACCGAGAGTTCATGTGCCTAATGTTTTACCCACCCATAAACACACTTCATCGGATTCTGATTTCACTTTTTTCTAGTGATTCCCCCTTGGATCCGACCCTTTGCATTTTTTTCTTTTCCTTCCGGAACTAGAAACAAGATTTTCGATCCAAGGGATATTCATTGGAGTCCAATCCATGAAATTTCTATCATTAAATAAATATCTACTCAATTCATCCGTGATCTTCCTTTTCCAGTGATTGGCACTTTTCTTCCATTTTTACCCCAAAATGAGGATAAAGTTTTCAATCCTGGTATTCTTGCTTCAGATGAGGAAACATCTCCTCATCTCTTATCTCATCGGGGCTTTAATCCTTCAAAGATCATTTCTGATTTTTCTGAAAGCCCGATGATGATTTATGGAGGGGACATTCCTATCTTGGATGTTCCATTTCTCCATTTCTATCCTACTTGACAAGCTCAAGTATGGGGGATCAAGTCAAGCTCAAGACTCGGTTAACAAAAATAAGCGCTTTGTGGGTGGTAACCCATGCTTATCCGTAGTAGTAATATGATTAGTTCAGTAGTAATGAATAAGTGTTTTGTGCTTTGAGGAGGCTCGCCTCTTCCATTTTCCATGTTTTGTGTTTTGTGATGTATGTTATAACACCTCGTGTTTTAGGTCATTGTATGACATTATGTAATTTACAATTTATTTTTAGGGTTTTACGCGTTTACTCTTAAACCGTAAACGTTAAGTTAAATCGCGTAAACTAAAAATGATCATTCAATGTAAACGGGCATTAAACAATTAAATGTTTACATCAAGCAAGTGTTATATGATTATTATAAGGATAATTAATAACTTTGTTCATCTTATTTTTATTGGCTACGTAAAATGCTTACGTTTCGCGATAAAATGCGTTTAGGCATTCCCGGAAGTTCCAAAACCTAACTACGCCTAAACAAATACCCACGATTATACCCAATACACAAAATAATAAATATAACATCATATATATGTATATTATGCCGAAAATTAGATGATAGGACCAAGACTTTTCAACTTTACATAATATCTAGATATTTAAGAAACAAACTCTTACACCTTTATCAACTTCCTTGTTTAACACTTGAGCTATGGTTAACCGTTAACCATTGTTAGTTAATGAGATATTTTTACTATAAATACACATGCATGCATAAGTGAACTTTACCTAAACTCTTTATACTTGCAAAAATTATTTTCTTCCTCTCTTTTATAAGTCCAAACCCCACGGCTCAAAACCCATTATATATACAATCCATACTTTGATTTTCTTTCACCATATTAGTGTATACACCTCATACTTAAGGTATTCTAAGAAGGTTTCAAGGGTTGGTTAAGCTTTGAAAGGGTTTTAGCAAGTTATTGCAAGATTAGGGTTTCAAACCTAATCTAGGGTTTATAAGCTTGTAAGCTTTGGTTTTGAATCTAAACACGGGTTTAGAACTTATTTCTCATCTCTTACATCATCTCTAAGGTTTTCTTAATTCCTTTATACTTTTATTTCTTATGATTTTATGTGTTATATGTTAATTATGGCTATAATCACCACTAATGACTTTCAAATGTGTAAAATGAGTTTTTATTTGAGTTTATCAATTTATACACTTATTCTTATGTCATATGGTTATATATATCATGGAAAAGTAAATATAAAAGTATGTTAACATATGGTTTAAGTATAAACATGTTTAGGTTAAAATTAGGGTTTTATAAGTTTTCTTAATCTTCACATGTGAAAGTAATGAAAGTAAAAGGGTTGAACTTGTTGCAATGAATTTACAAGGACTAGGAATGATATTGGACATTATTATAAGTACCACATATGTAAAATATGGTTATAAGTATTTTTATAGTAAACTACTAAATTAATTAATACATAAAACAAGTTTTAAACACATTTTGGAAATAAATATCATAGGGGCTGTTTTGTAATTAAAAATTTACATATATGTTTTATGATTTTATAAAATACTACATGTCACGAGGATCGATGGGTCATAAAGAACTCGAAAAACCGATTAATAACGAAGAAGATACGCCATTTACAAGTTTAGATAGTATAATACTTTTATAAAACTATTTATAAAAAATTTTACTATTCCCATTACAGCACTTATCTTATTAAAAACATCAAAAATATAATATAACTTTTAATTACGAGACGTACTTCGAAAGAATCCGCTAAAAACGTAGCCATAACGAATAGATACGACTAAAACGTTTTCGTAATAAAAGTATAAAATCGAGGTATAAAACTGTTGTGAATAGTAAAACACAATTCAAACGCAGAAAAGACAAAAACTTGAAAATGTAAATATGTTTTGAATCACGTCGTCTTACTACGAAAAGGAAAAAACGTGGACATAAGAAACGCGAGCAACGTTGTAACACCCCAAATTGGGGTCGCAGCGGAATCTGGGTCCGTGCTGTTTACTTCATAGATCAACAACACAAGATATATATAAACGACTAAAAAGCGTTTGAAAATGAAAACATTGGTTTTAACAAAGTAATTGTACATAAGACCCGAATCTTAAACTTGTTCAGACTTGATCAAATACAAAGATTTTCAGCCCCATAACAGATAACAAAATGAAATGCGACAAAATCTTTAATGCAAGACATCCAAATCAAAACCACCAATGTATCCATCGCACCTTGTGCTTATTGATCCCCTGAAAAACATTGCTTTAAAACGTCAACAATAATGTTGGTGAATTCATAGGTTTGATAAATCATATATTGTAGGACCACAAGATTTCCCAAGTGTATGATAATGCAACAGATGCAGACATCATATAAATGTAATTACGTTGCTCTAAGCTCATGACACTGAAGCTTGACGTGTATGAATACCAAATTAATGGCCTACATTGCCCGTGGTGATGTTCTAACCCGCAACATCCTATATTCGACATGGTATACGTTCGTTTGTCTAGTGATAGCTAATCACCCGAACGGGGTTGTCAAACCCAATAGATCTATTAATAACATTCGCGCTCACAATCCCGCAATTGACAGTTCATGATAATGGGCTCAGATATGGGTTATCGCTACTTAGGCAACACGTAATCATAACATGAAACTTAACCACTTGTGTCCAATTGTAAAGCATTGCATGTTTTTCACCCCAAAAACTTTGTAAAACAAAAGCATGTAAAACGTGGGGCTATGAACTCACCTTGAGTGAGCAAATACCAAGTGTATCACAAATAGTGCGTCACGCAAATCGATCAGATGCAACCTATTTAAATTAAGGTCGTATAAGTACCGAGTACTTATATTAACAACATTGAATATAATCTAATAGTTGTTACATCGTACTATCGTTCGGGCTATCATAATTAAAGAGGTCATGACATGACGTTCGAGGAGTTAGGACACTTTAAATCGTAAATCCAGCAACTCGTCGAAACGCCATCCGAAGAGGCCTCATTATGAAACTCCCTAGTAATATAGTACTTTGATAACCACATAATATTCTATATAGCTCAATCACCAACTAATGGTTTTGGTAAAATTGTGTTTCATAAGTTAAAACGTTTATAATTACCGTTTTAGTAAAACTGGCGTAACTTTCGCGTTTTAAACCCGATTCTCGCGTTTCTTATGCCCATCTTTTCGTATTAAGACGAGTTATCGATATTTGACATTTTCATAAAATTTTCCCCCTGATGAACAGTAACTTTTACTGTTCATAACAGACATGTGTTTTATATAATTTGTATTTGTTGTCGTAAAACCCGTAAATGTCGTATTTTATTCGTTATAGCTCCGTTTTTAA
>BQNB010004633.1:0-60164 GCA_026074375.1 Tanacetum coccineum | reverse complement strand
CTACTAACTCGTTCTTCGAGCCTTATTCTAAACCTCAAGAACAAAATAACACTGAAAAAAAGGATGAACTGAGCCAAATGAAGGGTAAGGATAACAATATGAATGATGAGAAACCTCATAAAAGGGTATGAAAAGCCTAGAAGTTTGAAGCTATAATATATTCACTAGGACCTAAAGAAGAATACATTGCTATAAGAAGTTGTGAATATAATGCTTAAGAAAGAAACGAAGATAGTATGTCTCAAATCTACCAAGAAATTTTTCAGAAAAAGGACAACGGATGGATGGTAACAAGAGCCAAATGAAGGAAGCTGAAGAAAAAGTCTAACTTAAAGACTGGCTGAAACAAAAGTGCTTCCCGGGAGACAACCCAGATTGTTATATATTTTTATCGAGTCAGTCTTCCCAGACATCAATACGGCGTATCCACTCCATACCATACGGCGTATTAAATGTCTGGACGTTATCAGTCCTTTATTTTATGCACTTTAAAACATTATTTTCAGTTCTGTCTATACGACGTATTCATGTACATGATACGGCGTATTTGGCAGATTGACTCGTATTGATACTTTCTACAGGTTTCTTTATACGGCGTATTCCAGTTTATGGATATAGCGTATTGGTCCCATGTACAGTTTGTTTTTATTATTCGTTAACCGTAGGATACCTGAGATAGGATTTTGCATGTTTTTCCTATATTTTGCACAGGACCTCACTGGAAAAGAAATTGACAATGTTGGTGAAGTATCTACAATCTGGAATCCTATGTGTGTGTGTTGTAGTCATGCTAGAATTCAGACGCATTTACAACACACAAATTTTCTCATTAAATCTACATGGAGAATCTACCGAGCAAAATATCAGGGGAGTTTCTCATTCTAATTCTTTTAATTCTTGTTTTTAATGTTTTATCTATACAACGAGCATGTTGTATAATTCAAGTGGGGAGGGGGGAGGATGGGAATTAAAATGTATACTTGTTTTATTTTTCACATCAAAATGCTTAAATTATGCTCAAATTTAGAAAATTTTCAAGCATGCTTTTGTGAAATTACTAGTTACATAACCCGCATACAATAACCCTTATTAGATATTGTATGGATTTAACCTTATCCATTTATAAATGTTTACCCAAATTCTACGAAAATATGAGTGTGTCGGTGATGTTGTACACTTTAAAACTTGGCTTGGTGTATCTATTCGAGATCACAGTGATGAGTACTATGGATTTAGATGGAGTAACTTGGTTAAATTGGTAAATTTTTAGGATTACACCCAAAAAAACCTATACATGTTGTTTTATTAACTAACTACACTGGTTAGTTAAATCCCATATAAACCCTTTGTTTACTCTCATTTTAAGAGTAAGATACCCTTAGAAAAACCTGTAGAGCCAATCCTTTAGGAATAACACCAACTGTTTATTTCGTTACACCTTTACACCTTAGTCTACCCTATTAGATTAAGTCCATTTATCACTTGCTAGTTGCTTAAAGTGTAAAGTACGTATTTCCCGAGTATTATGTCATTTTCTATCTTTGGTACGGTTGGGAAGAAATTTGCACATTGCAAATGGGAATGTATAAAAGTAGTAAAACTCTTTGTATTTTTACTACCATCATATATATGGTACGTCATTAATGGTACGTTCGAAGAATGAAGAAAAATCAAAGGAATTATTCGGAGTTATTATGATCGTGAAGATGGTGAAATTACACCGAGATTCGTAGTTAGTGTTTAAAAAAACAAAAAAAATAGAAAACTTACAACAAAAAAGAGGAGGAAAGTTTGAAGATAATCGTTTCGCAAAAGCTTAAACCAAAGGAATTATATGAAGGATCGATTATCCGTTGATACATCTTATAAGTCAACGATGTAAAGTTTTGTATAAAGTGGTAGATATCGCCACTTGTCTTGTAAAAGTATGTAAAGTATGGGATGATTGGGAAGTTGACCATTACGGGAAGGCTAACTTAGGTTGTTGTTTTTTATCAATGATCAAGACGTTTATATATAGTTGTGTCTTTATCATGGTAACAGCCGGAAAAAGTGTCTAGCAACTTGTACCTTATCTGTTTTGGACTTAATCTATCTGTTTCGTGAATTTTATTTAACACCATTTTATTTCCTTTCCTAAGCATTAACCTTGGGTTTTACTCGAATGAGTATGTGATCGAGTCATGCATGTCTATTTCGTCGTTACAGCCATGTATGCGTGATTCAGCTGCCTTGTTGGTTTATTACTTTTGGTGAAAGTTAGAAGATCCCTGCCCTATATCATTCTTCATCCTAACCCTTGGTTAAACTCGAATTAGGATGTGATCGAACAGCTACATGGCAAGTCCATAGATTACGGCCATGTAAGCGTGATTCAACTGCCTTGTTGGTGTGGTACTTTTGGTGAAAGATTGTTAGAATGATCAACCTTAAGCCTTATAAAAACCCAATTTATCTTTATAAACTTGTTACTCCTTAGCTCTAGTGGTGGAGATGTGTATCCTTGCCAAAGCCAAGATAAAATACTTCGTCTCGACGAAAGCAATTGAGCGAATTAGTTACATGATACCACATAGAATTAGTTGAAGTGATTTGAGTGTTTTCATCTTCCTATTTCGTGAGGTGTTTGGTTGTGTACTTGTAATAGATCAAATAAATGCTTAACGAAAAAATCCATAGGGATATATTTTCACAAACTTCTAAAGGCTACTTGAGGATAAGTAGGATTCAAGTGGGGAGATATTTGATGACATCAAATAACGTCACTTTTATAGCATCATTTATCTCATGTAATTAACCCATTTTGTATAAATTCATGCAAAATAATTATTACTTTAATCAATTTGATTTGAGAAATTGCGTAATTAAGAGTTACTCTGGTGAAGTTACAAAAAGGCACAGCATTCTTAGCTTAACTAGGGAAAAATAAAAAGGAAGAAATATGAAGATTATTGTTCTAACATCCTATACGCCGTATCCATCAAGGAAGATACGGCGTATCTATGTCTGCACTTCACTAAAGACCACGAAGGAATGAAGATCAATACGCCGTATCCATAAGAAATCCAATACGCCGTATCCATCAAGGAAGATACGGCGTATCTGTGCCTGCACTTCACTAAAGACCACAATGGAACAAAATTCAATATGCCATATCCAGAAGAACTTAAAACGTCGTATTCAAGATATAGTAATAAAATATTCTGGAAGATATCAAATGTGGTCCCTACTTTAAGAAACCCCCGATACGCCGTATTGACATCAGTCAATACGCCGTATCGAGCAAATTCCAGAGGTCGAGCAAAGTAACTAATTCCACAGGAAACACCTTGTAATTTCTTATACTCTTGTAATCATTCAATTTTTGGTATCATTCATTAACTCGGTTAGTTTACCTTGGCTAAATTAATACTCTTGTATTGATTATGACGTTTGAAGGCTAATACCTTCGGGTATTAGCCTTTATTATGAAGATTTGAATGTTTGGTTTTGTTTATATCGATTGCTTAATTTATCGTTGATTGCTTGTTCATGTTTATCAGTTTATACTTGTTTACGTGCTTTTGTATGCGACATATCATTCAAATGTATCTAGTGATACAGACCAAGTAATCTAGATGCCGAGATGGCTCTCCATATAGTAATTTATACATCTAGACCAATAGGATCACGAAAAATGACCTATCTTTGCCTTTAGATTGCGAGCTTAGTTGGACCGGCAGGTGACCCTTAGGATCAACGAGTACGTTCTCAATTAATTAGTAAAGACTTGGCCAGTGGATTACTAGTGTATGAATTGCCTTTAAGCAGTCAGTGGGTAAAGTCTCTATGAGCTAGGGTTTAACAAGATCACCATTGCTTTAACCCCTAAGATAGATTATAATCAGCAAATAAGAATGCTTTATGCGAACACGTTTATTTGTGATAGAATTCTTCGTATCTAGGTCTTAGGAAGAAGTAACGCCTAAGTCTTAAGAATGATAGCCGCCTCGAGATAAGTAATCATTGCACAAAATAAACAAACCAACGTTCTAATTGGATTAATCATAGCTAGTACAATTTTCTTATATTTGGCTAGACCGCTCTTTTATCTTCTATTAATTTACCTGCGTATGTTATTGCATCTTAAATTGATCTAAGTCACCACAAAACCCGTCCCAGTCTCTCAGGCTGAAAACCCCCCTTATCCGTTAGAATTAGGATTAACATAGGTTTAACATAGAATATAATTAACTTAGTCTAGATAAGCAAAATATTAATAAATTGAAAGATTGTTTCTTGCTCTTAGTGATCGACACCCTACTTACCACGAAACTCCCATTTGACCGGGTACACTGCCCGTTAAAGTGTTGTTTTTAGTAAAGTTGGCAAAATATAAATTTAAAACTTGCAACATAAATTACAATCACATAACGACACAATCAGAGTTCCTCATATGCCTCACTTATACACTTTAACTTGATTAATGGTGAATCACTTAGGTACCCGTGATGTGACTAATAGTGCATCGCTTGGGCACCCATAACGTAACTAATGGTGCGTCACTTTGTCATCCATGACTTGACTAATGGTGCATCACTTGGGCACCTATAATGTGCCTATAAGCCATCAAATCATTCTTTTCTATAACTCTCCCTATGTTGTATAGACATACGTATATACACTATATAAACTCTATAAGTCGTATGAGACTGCTGAAGTCCCAAAACCTTTACTTGGCTAAAGCTCATCCGTCTATTTCCGCAACATTTAAGACTAAATCTGAACTTGTGTTATGACATAAATATCATATATAGTTCTACTAACATCTACTCATACTCATTCCATTGCTATAACCTTCCACTAAACATGTAACTAGAAACATTCATAATAATATGACTAAACTACTAATTGTTCCATTAATCCGTTACTCACCTCGTGTTTGGTTTAAGCGATCCTTTTATTTCCCACTTGCTTCCATGATCACAAAAAGCACCTGATAAGAATTCTAACACATAAGATTATTCATGACTATTATGTTTGGCTTTATAAGAACCTTATGCCAAACACTCTTTTTTGTAACCATGAGCTAAACATAATCATCATCATCTTAAGTAATTCATAATTTTATAACATGAACTTTATTCATCTATAACCCTGAATATCATCAACTCATAAAACATAACACTAGTTCTTGAATCATCAATATAAAGCTATAAAAACATCATTTAATCTAAAACCTACATATTGGTTTATAACTAAAATCTTGATATAAATCAAGGTTGCAAAATTCGCTAGGCGTTAGCCGGGTACCACCTAGCGATTATTCAGTTAGGTGGAGATTAATCGAGGAATAATCAGATTGGATTATATATATAAAAAATTATAAATATTTGAAACTATATGCTCGATTTGGCTTAGTTGATTTTTTTCCGATTTGTCCGATTTATGCCTGATTTGGCCAATTTCTATTTGTAACCGAGCTGGCCGATTTTGCTGATTTTTGTCCGATTTGGTGGATTTATGCCCAATTTTGCCGATTTTTATCCGATTAATCGGTATATTGACCGATTTTTGACCAAGCCGACTAATAAGGCCGATTAGTGAAAATCCAGGCGGTTCATCCCTGCCTAGCGCCGATTAATCGGCCACCTAGGCTAATTTTTGCAACACTGATATAAACTAATCAATTCATGACTTACCTGGATTGGAAATTGATCACTAAAGCTTAAAACTTCCTTATGATTACACGATTCACCAATACTTGACCCATGGAAACCTTCGTGTGACAACTTCTTGCTAGAATAATAACTCTATTTTCCCTACTATTTGTTGCACATACACGTGTTGTTCCCTTTATATTAGTGTACCTGATGACATCAAATAACGTTACTTTTATAGCATCATTTATCCCAAGTAAATTACCCACTTTTATATAATTATTGCAAGAATTGTTACTTAATTGCATAAAGTTGTTAATTGCAGTAATTATGGAGTACATTGTGAAGACAATCTAAAAGGCGCACATTTTGGAGCTTAAATGATGATATTTGAAGATTGCTTATT
This sequence comes from Tanacetum coccineum, assembly GCA_026074375.1. NCBI lineage: Eukaryota > Viridiplantae > Streptophyta > Magnoliopsida > Asterales > Asteraceae > Tanacetum > Tanacetum coccineum. Next base: position 54,119 of record BQNB010004633.1, on the reverse strand, counting down.
TATGACTACATACGCTGTATCCAGCAAAGAAGATACGGCGTATCAACGTCTGGACTTCATAAGAAAACTCGTATGTTCAAGATCCAATACGGTGTATCCTGCTGAATACATATGTCGTATCCAGCTGGTCAACAATCAAAGATCCTGCAGTAAATGTGATTCATTACAGTTATTACTGATTGATTGTAAACGTAGCGCGCACTCTAAGGAATTCACCCCAATACGCCGTATTGACCTCACTCAATACGGCGTAATAACCCATTTTCAGAGACTATAAATAGAAGACTCAAAAACGAGTTTTTAGTGTGCTAAATAAAATTCTCTATACCATAAACATAAACGTCGATTTTCTAAAGAGACGAAGAGCAGCCAAGGTGAAGCATCGATTCTAATTCCATAGAAGACGCTGTATAATTCCTATACTCTTGTAATCATTTAATTTTTGGTATTTGACGTTAACTCGGTTAGTTTACCTTGGTTGTTTGATTATACTTGTATCATTACAATGGTTATGGGCTAATACCCTTGGTATTAGCCATTTTAATGAAGATTCAATGTTTGGTTTGTTTAATCCCGATTGCTTAATTTATCGTTGATTGTTTAATTATGTTTATCATTTCATACTTGTCTATGTGTTTGAATATGCGACCCACCATTCAACTGGGTATAGTGAGACCGAACAAGTGATCTAAATACTAGGATGGCTCTCCATATCATGTTTTATATATCTAGACCAATAGGATCACAAATAATGTCCAATCTTTGCTGTTAGATTAGTGAGCTTAGTTGGCCTGGCAGGTGACTCTTGGATCAATGAGTACGTTCTTAATCAATTGGTAAAGACTTGGATAGTGGACTACCAGTATATAAAATGCCATAAAGCAGTAAGTGGGTAAAGTCCCGATGGGCTAGGGTTTAACAAGATCGCCATTGCTTTAATCCCTAAGGTAGATTATAAATAAATTAAAAGGATGCTTTATGCGGATGCGTTAATTGTGACAGGATTCAACGTGTCTAGGTCTTAGAAAGAAGTACCACCTAAGTATTAAGAATGATATACCGCTTCGAGATAAGCTCTCATTTCACTAAACAAACAAACCAATATTTAATCGGATTTAATATAGCTAATACAATTTTCTATCATTTGGCTTGACTGCTCTTTTATCTTCTGATTATCTTCTTGCGTGATTATTATGTATTGAATTGATTTAAGTCACCACAAAACCTGTGCCAGTTTCTCAGGTTGAACCCCCCCTTTATTAATAGAACTAGGTTTTGCATATGTTTAACAATAATTAGAAATAACATAGACTAATTAATTAGAATAAAATACTAATAGAATATAGGTTAACTTTCTCGCTCTCAGTGTTTAACACCTTACTTACCAACGAAGCTACATCTTGACCGGGTACACTGCCCGTTAAAGTGTTGTTTTGGGATAAGTCTACTAAATATAAATTTAAAACTTGATAACCAATAAATACAACCTACACGACAACACATCAAGTTTTTAGCGTTGTTGTCGGTGAGTAAAAATTGTTTAATATTTATTTTGTTAGTATTTTTAACCCTTAACTTAGAATAATTTAGTTAGCATAGCTTAGAATAATCTAATTGTTTAAATTCTGTTTGTATTTGATTAATTGTGTGTTTAATTGTTTGTTTAAATTTCTACATTATTTAATTGTTTACAAAGTACTCTGCTTTGTAGTTTGGTTCCTTGTTTGTAATTTCCAGCCTAGGTTTATCAAGAATGATCAAAACATCACTATAGAGGAATACATCAGACTTCAAACCGAAAATGCTCAAAGACATGGTCAGACGTTTAATTGGGAAACCGCTACATATGGTAAAGTATATTGTAAAGATTTCAATTCTTTCACGGATTTCAAAGTAGATTTTCCAGCTATCGTCTACAACGATGCATTGACATCAAATGAGAATGTTTTATCCGAACCAATTGTAAGTATTTATGATGCAATTAAAACCAACCTAGATTCTAGTATATCATTTTCTGATTCCGAAGACGAAGATTATACTTTTATATGCGACAAGGGTTCACTTTCTTACAAATTAATCCCACAGTCGATGATCTAAAATCAGAGCCAGAAAATGACCATGTTGAAATCAATACTGAATCGTGTTCGGAAAACATTAATATCAAACCAATTGATAATGTCGTTTGCATAAGCAATAACACTACGCCAGTTGAGTCTGATAAATGCTTAAATACAAATCACAACTAGAAAAGAGAACTTTCAAAAATAAATAAATTCATTTTGATCGTCAAAAAGATAAGTCGGACAAGTTTTCACGAAGAGAAGCCATTAATTTTCATAATTAATATAAATTTAAAACTTAATAATCAATAAATACAACCTACACGACAACACATCATGGGGGGAGGATAATCAGAACACTTACTTGTCTGTATTTTTACAAATAATATGCCTAATTTATATCAAATCTAAACAAAATTAGCATATTTTTGTGAAATTATTAGATACAAGACCCCACACCTAACCCTAATTTCAATTGTGAGGATATAGTCTGATCCCGATTCCTAATTTTTACCCCAAATTCCACAAAAATATGAGTGTGCCGGTGACTGTAGTAAACTTTAGAATTTGGTTTGGTATATCTATTTGAGACCACAATAATAAGCACTATTTTTAATAGACGGAGTAACCTTTCTAAACTGGTAAATTTCTAGGATTACACCAAAAAGCCTATACATATTGTGATATTAACTAACTACACTGGTTAGTTAACCCCCGTATAAACCCTTTGTTTAGTCTCACTTTTAGAGTAAGATACCCCTAGAAAAACCTGCTGAGCCATTCCTTTCTTTTCTTACACCAAATTTTGTTTCGTTACACCTTTACCTACCCTGTAGATTAATTCCCAACCGCTGTTGCTAGTTTTTTTTTGTAAAGTATTCTATTTCCTGTCGCAATGCATATTTTCTATCTATGGTTAGGTCGGGAAATTGCACAATGCAATTTGGAATGTGAATATAATTTATCTTAGTGCTCGTGTAGTTACTACTTTTACTAGTATGATCGGATATTAATTATTCAGATTTATCATGTTTGTGAAGTGGTAAAAAATACACCTCAATTCAGTTTGTTGGTTTATGTATTAAAAAAAAATTGAAAAACAGAAAATTAAAAAAAAAGATTGAGAGAGAAAAAAAAAGTGAGGTTCATGAGATAATCAGTTTGTTTAAGCTTAACTGATTCTATTATTTATGATGATCAATTATTTATTGGTACGTGTTATAAACCAACGATGTAAAGTTTTGTTGCATATTATTTTTAGTTGGTCACAGTATAAACCAACTAGTGTATTTTCATGTATCGAGTGGTAGATATCGCTACTATTGTTGTATAGTATGTATATTATGGATTGATGGAGTGATGTTACGGGAAACACCAACTAAGGTTGTTTTCATGAAAAGCATAAGTTGTCAAATTTATGTCTTTTTATGGGTATGGTCGGGAAAGTAACTAGCAACACTGCTCCTTATCTATTTGGACTTAGTCTATTTATTTTGTTTTATATTTACACCAATTTTCCCATTACTAGTTCTCAACCTTTAGTCTCACTCGAATGAGAGGCTGAGTAATCACATGTGTCTCATTCATGGATTTGTCTATGTATGGGTGATTTTGTCGCTCTTGCTGGTGTATTACTATTGGGAAAGGATTAGTTATCCCATACCCTATATCATTCTTCATCCTAACTTTTAGTTTTACTCGAATAGGGATCTAAGCAATCATATGTATCACAGTCATGGATTTAGTTATGTATATATGATTTTGTCAGCCTTGTTGGCTTACTATATTGGTTGAAGATTATTGATTCCTCTCCTTCTCTTTTTCTAACTATTAGCGTATTCGAGTTAGGATGCGAGCAATGGGAAGTGTCGCAATCATAGATTTGGGCCTGCATTTGTCATTTTGTCGCCGTTTCTAGAATATTGGTATCGATAGAGATTGAAAAGAATGATCAACCCTTAAACCTTAACCTAATCTACGTATTTAGACTTGTTACTCCTTAGCTTTAGTGGTGGATATGTGTATCCTTGCCAAGCTTATGATAGAATACTCGTCACTACTGAGCAATTGAGCGAATTACTTAAATGTTACCACATAGATTAGTTAAGTGATTTGAGTGTTTTCATTTTCCCTATTCATGAGGTGTTTGGTTGTGTGCTAGTAATTAAACAAAAAAATTGCTTAAAGGAAAAATCTTAAACTTTGGTTTGGGATACATTTTCATAAGTTTTATAAAGTCTACTTGAGGACAAGTAGGATTTAAGTGGGGGGATATTTGATGACATCAAATAACGTCACTTTTACAGCATCATTTATCCCATCTAAATTGTTGTCCCAGTTGTAGGATACCTCTTGTTGGATCCCATTAATAGATCAAAATCCCTTAAGCTTGTTTAAGGTTTAGTTATATTAGATAAATCTAACAAAACTATAGTAGAAACTTTGTTAAGTGTATTAAAGATTATGCGGAATCTAATCTTTAATATTAATAAAAGTATTTCTTAATTAAACAGTAAAACACAAGATATCAACAACAAACAAAAAGCTCCAATATTATTAAGAATAATACGAATACTCTCCTAGTATTAGGGTTACAAAACATTGAAGCTATGAAAAACACTTATCAAATCGTAAACAACATATATCTTTTACTCTATACCCTAGGACCTCCTTTTATACACCAAGGAGTCCTAGTCGATTTACAATATATTCCTAAGACTTAGAATATTCTCTATGATCTATTATATAAATAACTAATACTTATCACATAAGTAATCTTGATCTCTAAATAATCTTTATCCATTCTTCTGTCTTTATCATTTCTCTAACAGTAGAAACTCTTTCAGCAGTCTTAATCTTTAAGCAGTAGTAACTTATACACCAGCAGCATTAACTGAGCAGCAATAACTCTAAGATCATTAAGAAGTCTTTTAATCCTAACAATCCTCCCCTAAACTTGATATTCTTCTTCAAAATATCAAGTTTCTTCATTGAAAGCTTCATTAATCACCAGGTGGAGCTCCAAAACACTTCATTGATTCTTAAGCTGTTTTGTGAGAAGTTTAAGAAGCTGATATGCTATTTCACTAAAAATGATCACATTGAAGCTTCTTGTTTAATATCAGTAATTATAGCATGTGTAAGATAATATCTCTTTTTTACCAACATATAGATCTGCATGTGTTGCATCCTTAAGAAATGTTCTTCACAAGAGTCATATAGCTTCCATTCCAACACTCTGTAATCTTGTTAATTTATCCATATTGTATCTTCTACACGAGGTTCAAACATTACCTTTAGATCACCCCATAATACTCTCTCATAGCCCTCCTCTGGCCTTGTTGACCCATGCTTAGCTTTTACCAATTTCCACAGAGTTTCTAAATCTTCCCTGTCAAAGCTTTTGAGCATATGACTAAAGACTAAGTACATCTTTGAACTTCCATCAGTCCTGTTATTCTTGGATAATGGGTTTCGTCCCTTTTTATGGATCTTCCAGTCAACAATGCTTGGAGGCTTAACAGCAAAGGAATTAATTAAACTCATATATTTCGGCAATAAATAAATATACATAATATTAATTATTTTTCTTACATAATATAAAGTATTTTGTTCTTACATAAATTTTCATAATTGCCATATATTGTATTTTCATAATTTCTAACATTTAAATGAATTTTATTTAAGCTTTTATGAATTTTCTTGCATTAAGGGTATTTTGGTCATTTTACTCTTATTGAGATTTTTAGGTTTTACATCAGCTGTTTCTTAAACATCATCCACCTTTTGCTTTTTAGTGACCTCTTGTTCCAGCTCAGTTCATGCTCTCTTTAAACTACCTTCCACAAAGTCTGTTATGAAGTCAACAAATGTATTCACCCTCTTGAAAGATTTTTCAAACATCTTCTGAATAAAATCAAAAGATTTATTCTTCAAGTCTTTGGGCTTCTTTCCTTCCATATTCTTCAGGTAAGTACACATGATTTTTTTCTTTGCTGAGCTTGGGTTGATGGTTTGTTCCTCTTCTCTTCTGCTCTTTTAGCTGCAAAGTGGTTTCTTCTTTGCTCTAAGAGTTCTTTAAACAATGTGGCTTTTTGTTCAGTTGTGAACTGCTCTTGTTTTTTAGCTTGCAGTCTTTGAGCCAACTGGTAATTAGCATCAACCTTAGCCTGAATATCATCCCATTCTTCAGTCAAGGCAACATTGGCTTCATCTTTCTCCCTTGCAAGTCTCTCCTCTTCATCAAACTCAGCTTGTAATTTTGAAGGAATTTCTTTATCAAGCCTGACTAGATCTTTCTTTTTCATAGACTTCACAGGTTCTTCTACCATTATTCCTTTGCCTTTGTCCAAAACTTTTTCTTGTAATGGTTGTAAAGAAATTGTTGTTGTTATAGATGTACCCAGCTCAGTAATGACAATTCCTTTCCTTGGAGTTGGAATTGTAACAGTTGTTGTAGTTGTAGCAGCACTAACCCTTGTACTGGCAGCACTAACTGGTACACTTGGTTCTTCTACAACATTGGCTTTTACCTTAGGTTTTACACTTTTCAAAGCAGCAAGTGCTTGAGCCAAAGTAACTTCATCAACAGTCAAATTCACATCTTTAACAGCAACTTCTGGTTCTGCTAACACCTCATCACCAGTCAAAGTGTTCACATCAAACATATCAGCATCATCTTGACCATTAACCAGGGTAATGTCTTCATCAGCATCAATAGCATTTATCCTCCCTTGTTTGGATGCATCCTCACCCAAACTTTCTTCATCTCTAGAGGATTCTACCCTAGCTGTAAGACCAACTTTGTATAAACTTTTAAGCCTATGAGGTTTATGAGATCCATGAAAATGGCCGGTGCATTAGTGAGACCAAATGGCATGACAACGAATTTAAAGTGTCCATAGCGTGTCCTAAAAGCCGTCTTGGGAATGTCTTATTCTTGGACCTTCAATTGGTGATAGCCCGGACGTAAGTCAATCTTTGAAAACGATCTTGCACTTTGAATTTGATAGAAGAGGTCATCGATTCTTGGTAAAGGATATACATTTTTCATCGTGACTTTATTTAACTCACGATAATCAATGCACATTCTTCTTTTTTTTTTTAGCATACTATCATCATCTTTTTTAACAATAGAATTGGAAGCTCCCCATGGGAACTACTAGGGCGAATAAAAACCCCTTGTTAGTATTCTTGAGTTGAACATTAACTCCTTCATTTCAGATAGAGCTAAGCGGTATGGAGTTTTATGAATAGGAGTTGCACCAGGAATAAGATCAATTCGAAACTCGACTTGCCTCTCGGGTGGAATACCCGGCAAGTCTTCAGGAAAAACATCGAGGAATTCATTTACAACTGGAACGTCTTTAACACTTTTCTTCTCGTAACTAGTGTCTATTACATGCGCCATAAAAGCATGGCAACCATGTGACAAATATTTCCTAGCCTTCATTATGGAACATATTTTAAATTTACCTTTCTTTTTATCTCCATAAATAATTATTTCCCGACCTTGAGGATTTACTACCCGAACAAGTTTTTGACTACATAAGATATTGTCATTATATCTATCGAGCCAATCCATGCCAATCACGATATCAAATACTCCTAATGCAATGGGAATAAAATCGATTTTAAAACTACTATCATCAATCTCTATTTCTACATCCCGATATACCTTAGACACTACTATAATTTCCTTACCAGCTATTTCTACTTTTAACGGAAAAGGAAGTTTGTTTGGTGGAGCAGATAATTTTTTACTAAATTCAAAAGACACAAAAGAAACGCTTGTACCTGAATCGTATAATACACGAGCGGGTATATAGTTATCAAGGATTGTACCAGTTACGACATCACGCCCTACTTTGTCTTCTTTGTTAACCATCATATATACTCAAGCCGTTGGATTTGGAATCCCCACCTTCTCCACTTTTTCTTCTTTGATTGACTTCAAGGGTTTAGCTTCAATCGCCTTCGGGTTTGGACATTCATTTGACTTGTGCCCTAATTGATTGCAATTATAACACAAGATCATTGGCTTCTTACAATCTTTGCTCATATGGTTCAAGGCACCACATTTGAAGCAACTCGGCAAATTTGCTCAACATACTCCAAGATGAGTTTTATGACACTTCTTACATGGTGTCTTGATTTGAGTTGCTCCACTCTTTCTTCCTTGATCGTGTTTAGGCTTTTTGGCATCACGATCTCCAAACTCAATTTCCTCTTGGTCTCCATAGCCTCTTTATTCTTTTTCCTCAATAAGTCCGCCTCTCTCACCCGAGCTCTACTTAAAAGGTCATCTAAAGTAGTGCATTTAAATGGGGAGATTACTTCCAGGATATCATCACGTAGCATCCTTTGAAACCTTTCAACCTTGAGCTTTTCATTTCCATGGTACTCGGGACAATAACGAATCAAATCATTAAACTTCTTCCACATTTCATTCACCGTCTCACTAGTTTGTGTAAGAGTTTGAAACTCTTCTCGAATTCTATCAATTTCTTCGACGGGAGTAAATTCAGCGTAAAACAATTCCTTAAATTATTTCCATGTACATGCTCCTATCCATTCTTCATCCTTTTCACAAACCTTTCCTTCCCAACACATCTTTGCACTATCACGAAGAAAGTTTGAAGCAAAATTAACTTTATTCTTCTCCTTGCAATTACTAGTGCGGAATACACCTTTGACGGCGACAAGCCATCTTGTACTAGCAATGGGGTAAGTGCACTATCAAAACTTTAGGCACATCACATGCAGTGAAATTCACGAAATAGTTGTCATTTCATTCCTATAATCATTATTAATCCCACCTTGCCTAAAATTCTTTAGTTCCTTTTGATCCACCTCTTTAAGATTGTGGTTGTTTGGATAATATAATACGGCATCAACATTCTTGATCAGCCTTTCCTACTTGTGCTTATTTTATCATTGCTCTTAAAGCTTTCGTCTCCTCCTCTGTTACCCTCCATAGTGGCCTGCAGAAAGAGGTAAGAAACGTTATTCATTATCATTATGCTCCGCATTCAACTAGCGAAGTTTCGCTCTTTGGAAGTTGTGGCATTTAGATACTTCCTTGTGTTGCGTATCACCATCTACTTCTTACTTTACTGAACATTAAGAGTTTTAAATTATCAAGCACGTTATACATTTATTCAATTCTTTATTATAACATTTCAAATCTTACTTTTACTCTTAATCAAACCTTTATTTACCCTATTATGTATAACTCTCCACGATTTCGACCTATACATAAGTAATATATTTTTATCACAATGGTGGCCCAATCGTGTATTGTCATAAAATGCTCTAACATGTTATTTTCGTAAAGTCTCAAAAAAACTATACACATTACACCTTATCATTTCTCAACGCAACCTTAAAGTCTAAGTCTAGAAGAATCCTAATAAGATATCTAGATTCTTGACCAAGGCTCTTGAACAAGTTTGAAACGCCCCTTTTTATTAGACTCAAAAATGACCAAAAATTTTAAACTTTTTAATGAACATCAAACCAGAAGAACTTTACATTTTTACTTTACAATTATTTAATATTTATATCTCCAAAGACCCTTATAAACTTTAATATTCAAAAATAGATCCAATAAGTCTTTTCATCAGTAAAGAAATCCTTTAAATTCTATTCATTCTAAATGTATCATCAGACAAGAGGTTACGGCGTAACCCAAGAGATGGTTATGGCGTAAACTTTTAACTCGTTTTATGTTACGGCGTAAACATAAGTTTACGGCACCTCAGAATGTACCCCATTTTTTTGTTACGGCGTAACCCCTTGGGTTACGGCGTAAACTCGGTACAGGGTAAGACACTTGGAACTCAAAAGCAAACATAACATATCCTAAAGACTCAATCCAATCATGACCAGCATTAAACTAATTTCTTTGGCAACATCCTTCGCCAAATTTCCATTTCTTGACTTTCACTAGACAACAAGTCATGAACCATTACTAAACGTTCTTGTCCGAATCATAGCTACACATACATATCCCTTCCAACATTTACTTAACAAAACGAACTAGACACTAGCTTTGAACCCACACATGACATACATGATCGTTTAACTATTTTGTTTTGACCCAAAATGAAATTGACCCATATAACAAATAAGAATTTTACCACAAAAACGACAATGGACACTTAGGGCTTCAACTTTAATACTCCTTGATCAAAAAAGGATGGTCTTCTACTTACCAAAATCAAAATATCCAACTTCCTACATCAACAAGCTAATTCTTCTCTTTTACTCTTGTCACACCACTAGGATCTACAAAAACATGAGTAAACTAAATCCTGTAAGGCAAGCGCTGTAGTTAAGTATATGACAATAAACAGCATTCATTAAGTTATGGCTAGGGGTTATACTAGCTATAACAAATACAAGGAATTCATTCATATCAATTACATACCTTTTTCAAGCATAAATAATTATGCTATCATTATATTACAAGCATTGGATCCAAGCTACATACATCACAATTCCTTGAAACAAAACAATCATAACATAACAAAATTCACATTATGATCACATTATCATGTTTAGTCAATATACTTACCTTAATTATGCCACTAAACTCCTACTTGAATTCAAGGCTTGATCCTCCTTTGCTTTCTATAGGGAAATTAACCCTAATAACAACTAATTAGTATTCTAGGATCATAAATTAACTACCCTTAACCAATATACCCAAAGATCAACACATAAACCCTAATTTCTAAATTGGGAATTTTACTTACTTAGTATAGAGAGTGAAATTAAGGGTTCCTAGTAGCTTATACTTCTTTTCTTCTTGTTCAATTTCATCAATTTGATCAATTTCCAACTTTCCTCTTTTTACTTTCTTATTTGAGTCGACACAGGACACACACACACCTGTACCTTGATAGTTCTAGAAATGCCAGGTGTTTCATTTCATTAATATTTATTAATTTAAGTTTATCTAATTGGCAACTTTAGTCCTTTATGTCTCATTCTTTATGTTTTGAGCACTCTTCTTTAATTCACTTGTCACTTATTTAATTATGACTTATAACTTTACCATTTACTTAATAATACATTCTAAATGATTAATTACTATTATTCGTACTATAAAATAATACCTTGTCGGACAATGGGTGTTACAAGTTACCACTTGGAATGAATTGGGTGAGAAATTTTTTCTTAAATATTATCCACTATCCCATACTTGCAATAGTAAAATCCCAGATGACTTGGACAACGAGACCGACTATCTCGAATTTTTAAATTGGCTGGGATCAAAATTCAAAAATCATTGGAACATGGATAGAAACACTAAGAACGAACTATGGGATTTTTATGTAAAGGAATGTAATGATAAGGGATCAATAAGCGACAACGAACCAAGTAATGACGAATGCGACGAACCCTACAATAAAAACCAAAAAAAATCCTGTTCTGACTCGTTCTTTAAGCCCTATTTGGATGCACAAGAAGGGAATGAAATCTACAATTTTGAAGAAAGCAATCAGTATTCCCCTCAAATACCAGTTCCTGCTGAGTGCGACATCAGGAATCCAAATGAACTGTGCAAATCTAAAGAATTTACGATCGTCCGATACTCGATAAGGTCTGATGAAGAATTCATTACCCTTAGTCCAAGCAAATATGACACTTGGGAAAAAACCCACGGGAACATGTCTTGCATCTACCATGACCTTTTTAATAAGAAACATCGCAGATGGCATGTGAAGCGCACCAAGTAGATTAATGAAGAAGAGAATGAAAAAGTCTAACATAAAGACTAGCTGAAAGAAAAGTGCTTACCGAGAGATAACCCGGCTATTTTATTTGTTTGACGTTTGTAAATTTTAATTGTTTGCTGAGTCTGTCTCCCCCGACAGTCCATACGGCGTATCGAACATCTACGGATACGACATATGGACCTGCCTGGACATTATCAGTCATTTAAAATCTTTAGTTAAATTCCTGCAACTTTAAAACATTTGATTTTACAGGATGCAATATGACGTATCCTTGGGTTTGGGATATGGCGTATTGACTCCCTGTATAGTATGTGTGTTTATTTTTCCGCATTGTAACCATTGTAAAAACCGAGATAGAATTGCACGTTTTGTCTTATAAACTTTTATGCAGGACCTTGCTTTAACAAAATCGACTAATTGGTGACGGTATACTATGGAAAAAGACATGTGTTAAACTCATACGGGCATTCTGACGCCTCTTCAAAACACTTTTGCTCAAGAACTCAAATTGGAGAATCATCCCAAGCAAAATATCAAGGGAGTTCCTCGTTCTAATTCTATTTCCCGTTTTCTTTAATTGTTTTATCTATACAAAGAGGACGTTGTATAATTTAAGTAGGGGGATGGAGAATTAGAACGCCTACTTGTCCTTCTTTTTACAAATAATATTCTATATGCTTAAAATTACGCCAAATTTATTTTTTTTAGCATACTTTTGTAAAAATTACTAGTTACATGACCTCGCGCACAAATAACCCTTAATATCAAATTGTGAGAATTAAGCCTATTCTGTTTCCAAACGTTTACCAAAAATTCCATAAAACTATGAGTGCGTCGGTGATGTGGTGGACTTTAGAACTTGGCTTGGTATATCACTCGAGACCATAATGATGAGTACTATGGACTTAGATGGAGTAACCTGTTAAACTGGTAAATCAGGAATACACCAAAAAGCCTATATGTTGTGTTATTAACTACCTACACTGGTTAGTTAACCTCCGTGTAACCCTTTGCTTACTCTCACTATAAGAGTAAGATACCCCTAGAGGAACCTGTTGAACCATTCTTGTTTATCACCAAATATCTATTTCATTACACCTTTACACCTTAGCCTACCCTGTAGATTATGCCTTTTAATCAAAGTTGCTAGTTGCTTTTGTGTAAAGTTTTGTATTTCCTGTGGCAAAGTAAAATTTTCTATCTTTGGTTAGGTCTGGAAATTGCACAATGCAATGGGAATGTAGAAGTATGTAGCTCGTGTATTTTGCTACTTTCGCAATTATGTTTCATGTCCGAAGATGAAGTGTTTAAAGAAAAATTATCCGGGTGAATTATGATGGTGAAGACGGTGTACTTACACCGAGATTCGTATTATATTGTTATGTTATAAAAATAAAAATAAAAAAATAGAAAAATAGAAAACCGCAGCAAAAAAACGAAAAAAAGGACGTGAGATAGTTCGGTTCATTGAGCCTAAACCGATAATACTTGGAGGATCAATTTTGTTGATATGTGTAAAAGATCAACGATGTATAGTTTTGTATAAAAGTGGTCGATATCACCACTTGTAATGTAAAAGTATGTATAAGTAGGGATGATTAGGAAGTTGACCGTTATGGGAATGCCAACTTAGGTTGTCTTTGTCACTCTATGATCGAGACGTTTGTATATATTTCTGAGTCTTTATCATGGAACGGTCAGGAAAGTTACTAGCAACTATATACCTTATTTGTTCAAGCTTAATCTATTTTTTGTGAATTCTCTTTTACAACAATTTATTTCCCTTTCCTAACAATTAACCTTAGGATTTACTCGAACGAGGATGTGGTCGAGCCATACATGTCTATTCCGTTGTAACGAGTATGTGTGATTCAGCCACCTTGTTGGTTTATTACTTTTGGTGAAAGTTAGAAGATCCATACCCTATATTACTCTTTGTCCTAAGCCCTTGGTTTTACTCAAGTGGGGAGATTATGTAATCTTATATGTCTATTCCGTCGTTACGGCCATGTATATATGTTTTTCACCCCTGTTGGTTTACGACTTTGGTAAAAGACTACTAAACCTATTCTTTAGCTTATTCGAGTTAAGTTTTGAATGCAGTCATAGGTGTCTATTACGTCGTTACAGATTTGTATGTATGGTCTTTGTCACCTTTTCTAGAATATTGGTATCAAATAGAGGTTCAAAAGAGTAATCTACCCCTCATTAAGCCTTCTTACCCAATTTACCTTTTTGAACTTGTTACTCCTTAGCTCTAGTGGTGGAGATGTGTATCCTTGCCAAGCATATGATAGAAAACTAATCACGATCAAGCAATTGAGCATACTCATTAAATGTTACACCCTAGATTAGTTGAGTGATCTGAGTGTTTTTATTTCCCATATTTCGAGAAGTGCTTGGTTTTGTACAGGTGATTAAATGAAAGAATGCTTAAAGGAAAAATCCTTAACTTCGGTTAGGATACATGTTCAGTAAATTTCTAGAGTCTACTTGAGGACAATTAGGATTCAAGTGGAGGGATATTTGATGACATCAAATAACGTTACTTTTATAGCATCATTTATCCCAAGTAAATTACCCACTTTTATATAATTATTGTAAGAATTGTTGCTTAATTGCTCAAAGTTGTTAATTGCAGTAATTATGAAGTACATTGTGAAGACAAGCTAAAAGGCGCACATTTTAGAGCTTAAATGAAAATATTTGAAGATTGCTTATTTCCGACTACATACGCTGGTGTTGAAGTTTTGTATACCCAAAATATATATAAAATATAATACTTCAAAGAGCAATTAAGAAAATTCCCTAAGGAAATTTCACTCTCAAAAATATATATAATATAATATATACGTATATTTAACCGGACAAATATGATCACCCGGGTCGTTTCCCCCACGACTAGTGAAATTGAAACCTCGTTTAAGCTTGGATTATGATTTGAATAAGAAAATAGATGATTTGATGATCTATGGCTACTAAATAAAAAAACAACAATTAAAATTGAAAATTAAAGGCAAATTAAACAATTAAACAAATACGGAAAACTAATAAAACGCGACAATTAAGCAAATAGACTAAAATTAAACCCTAAAATTGCAAACTAAGTTTCTAAACCTAAATTAGGATAAAAGAAAATTAAAAAAAAAGAAAACTATTTTTTTTATTTTTGAATTTTTTATTACTTAAAAACTATTCAATTCTAATTAAATACTAAAAATAAAAAATAAATAAAATAATTGAAATTATATTTTTCCTAAGTAAAATAAGTAAAAAGAAATTTTTAGAAAAAGGAATTACTATTTTTGGATTTTCAGATTAAAAGATATGATTTTTCTAAGATTTAAACTAATTAAAAACTAAAACCTAATTACTATTAAAACTTAATTAAACTAATTAATACTTAACTAAGGACTTTACTAAGGACTAATGGTGTTAATCCTTGAAGGACTAACAATGCAATAACGCTAACTGACAAAGGATCAACTAAGTTAACAAGCAAATATCAAAAATTACAAAACCTACCCTGAAACCTAACCCGATTTCAAACTAAGTCCATTTTAGGCTTAAAAATAAGTTGAAAATAAAAAGTGCTTTTCAGCAAATACTTAAAGAAGTAAAATTATAAAATAAGCTGAGGAGAACAACTTTAACAAAAGCACTATGGTCTGAAACCCACTAATAAGCTCTTAAACAACTTATTTATAAGCTGTTCTCAGATGCTTTATGCGGATGCGTTAATTGTGACATGATTCAGCGTGTCTAGGTCTTAGGAAGAAGTACCACCTAAGTCTTAAGAATGATATGCCGCCTCGAGATAAGCACTCATTGCACTAAACAAACAAACTAATGTTTAATCGGATTTAATATGGCTAATACAGTTTTCAATCATTTGGCTTGACCGCTCTTTTATCTTCTAATTATCTTCTTGCGTGATTATTGTGTATTGAATTGATTTTAGTCACCACCAAACCTGTGCCAGTCTCTGAGGCTGAAAACCCCTCTTTATCATTAGAACTAGGTTTAGCATAGGTTTAACATTAATTAGAAATAACATAGAATTAACTAGACTAATTAATTAGAATAAAATACTGATAGAATATAAGGTTAACTTAGAATAAAATACTGATAGAATATAAGGTTAACTTTCTCGCTTTTAGTGTTCGACACCCTACTTACCACGAAACTCCATCTGATCGGGTACACTACCCGTTAAAGTGTTGTTTTAGGATAAGTCGGCTAAATATAAATTTAAAACTTGGTAATCAATAAATACAACCTACACGACATCACATCAGCTGGTGATCTAAATGTTCCTTCAGTAGGCCAAGCTGGCACTCATCCTGCTGAGGAGAAGAAGAACATGAGACAAGCCACAATTACCCATCTATTCAAATAAATAACTGCAAAAGATGCTGAAAAGGAAAGAAACCTTAACCTCACACGGAATACCAACAACATCACCTATCCCAATAAATGTCATACACCAATCATTCCCACCACTATACAAAATTCAATTCTCCTTTTTCAGTCACTAAAGTCCCTCCTCTCAATCTGAGGGGGGAGCTTAATAAGCAAAGGAAAAGAAGTCTTGTCTCATAAAGAAACTAAAGAAGAGAGTCTTAAAACTGACTTGGAACTGCAGTCAGGCTAACTGGTTCCATGGTTGAATCCTATAAGAAGAAGCATATGAGGTGTTTGACCGTAGGTCATGCTTGATAACGAGCGCAACCAAATGTGGCAAAAGCAATATCTTGTCGACTTGTTGTTAGATACATAAGCCCCCCGATCATGCTACAATATTTTGTTTGATCAGTTGGGGTGCCTTGTAAATCATCATCAATTCTGGCAATAGCCATTGAAGTACTTATAGTTGTTAGACAATGAATAAACCTCGTAGGTATAATCTTATTAATGACCATTATTTATAATGGTGAAACCCTAATACCCTTTAAACCCATCAAGGGCTATTGGGCTTATTTTATTCACTAATATCCCCGGTGTTTTATTAGTCAGAGCCGGACCACAAATCGCGAAAGCTCGGACTGGAGTAGTAAACTACAAAAAAAAAGACAAAACATTAAAATAATAAAAGCATAACTTGATGAAGACATCCGACAACAAACGTCTTTAAACAATCTTCAAACTTGAAGTCACAAACTGATAAACCTGGATAAACCAATATAACCGAAGCACGAACAACAATATATAATTGTGTGGATTTGTGACCTTAGCACAAATCACCAACATAAATCACGATTGTTTGGATTTGTAACCTTAGCACAAATCACCAACACAAATCATAGTTGTGTAGATTTGTGACCTTAACACAAAGCACCAATACAAATCACGATTGTGTGGATTTGTGACCTTAGCACAAATCACCAACACAATTAAAAATAATGACAACCAATACGCCGTATCCATCAAGGAAGATACGGCGTATATGTGCCTACACTCACCAAAGACCACGAAGGAAACATGACCAATACGCTGTATCCAGAGAAGACCAATACGCCGTATCGGAGATATAAAAGGTGAATATTCTGGAAGATATCAAACGTGGTCCCTACTACAAGAAACACCCAATATGCCGTATCCAACACATTGGATATGCCGTATCGACACCGACTCCAGACCCTATAAATACAAAACTCAAAAATGAGTTTTAAGTGTGCTAAATCATACTCTCGATACCAAAACCACAAAATTTGATTTTCAGAGGAGAAAAAGAGCAGAAGAGGTCTCATAACGCATTCCAATCCATAGGAGACAACGTGTAATTTCTTATACTTTTGTAATCGTTCAGTTTTTGGTATCATTCGTTAACTCGGCTAGTTTACCTTGGCTAATGATAACGCTCCAAATATACATAAAATATCCCTTAGAAATGCGAGAAATATATGTACTAACGCAATAAATATTGCAAAGAATGGGTCGTTTGTTATGTAAATATTGTTTCAGGACCAAATGTGGAAGGAAGGACTTAACGTGCAAAGAATTTGGTTAATTACAACTAAGAATCGTCAAAAGAAGAATCTAGAAAGGGACTATTGAAGTCAGATGCACAAGTGCGCCAGTTTCATAACCAAGTGCGACGCACTTGTCAGCAACTTTAATGCAAAAAATTTATTAGGGATGTGCGGCGCACTTTTATCCAAGTGCGGCGCACTTTCTGTGTCAGTTACAAAAAAAAATCATAAATGGTGCAACTCTTGGCTTTCCCAATCATCACTATAAAGGGAGCACGATTTGGAGAAGAAAATCATCACTTACAACAACAACATCAGTTCATATAACACACTAATTCACTCTCCAAGAGTGGAAGAAAGTTCTTAGGAAGATTTTAAGGGTAAAACCTTCATCTTAATCTTTTTCGGGTAGAAGAGCAAGCAAAGTTTCGTTATTTCAGAAGTTGGAGGTGCTAGACATCAGTTATATCTTTGTTCTAAGAAGAATTTGTTAGATTGGATCCTTGTTCTTGAAATTTGGTAAAGAAACATGTTTCCATCTTTTTATGAAATGAATTTTGGATCTATCTTACTTGTTCAATGTGTTGTTATTATGGTTATTGAGTAGTTTAACATGTTTGGTTAAGAACTATATGGATATAATGGATCAAACTTGACTATTTGAATGAATTTTCAATATAAATAATACAAGCTTGATGTTCTTGGACTTGGATTCTTTAATCTTTGTTTGTTCTCCATTCATTCCAAATATAGGTCAAAAGACTCCGGACTAAATTGTTGATTTCCAAGTTGTTTGTCTATGGCAACTAGACCTTAGCCTTGTGAGGATTGGCTAATTAAACGAACATTAACCCAAGTACAAAAAGGTTTAACGCTAAACCACATGTCTAACGAACTTGGTTTAGCAAGCTTATATTACTTATCATCAAACACGAATCAAACTTAAGGCATTTTCATGATTAAAGATAAAGGCCGAAAGGGTTTTTCGTTATGAATAATAGATAATCTTTTTAAGCAACTAAACATTCTTAAATCGATTATACCTACATCCGTGAATCATTCATCCACTTAAGTTTATCTATTATATTTCTTGTTCCATTAACCAAACATGCCTTTTAATTGAATTAGTCCATTATCTTTAGAGCCGTGACAATCTATAAGATAATCCTTTTTCGTAATATTATCGACTTTGTCTTAGAATTGCCAATCTCATGTGGAACGAACTGACTTACCTACAATACTATATTACAAAAGAGGGTTATACTTTACCCGTGTGTTTCCATATAAATGTCTGGTATTTTCAGTATTATAAATTTAAAGCTTTTGAAAGACATCACATACCCATTCCTGATGACAAAATCCATAAACCAAATAACTTTATGAGGAATGAAAGTTATTTCCTCATTCCCATACCCTTTCTAACAACAGAAAACTTGAGCTACATTTGTCAAACAACATTTAGTACAAAACATATTCCTTATATATTGTGTGAAACCTTAAGAAGTTCTTACCATTAAACTATGAACTATACCCTACCATCCAAATGCATGCTTTAATCGATTCACAGATTGTGAAATATTTTTTTGGACCTGCATTTGCATTTGTATTAAACATTAATAACAAAAAACAAATCTCTTCAACTTGGAACAAACTAAGCCTCGTAGCGTATTGTATCGAATTGTGATATGGAAAATAAGATTGAATATACCACATGAAAAAAAGGCTAGATATATCAAATGAATTACAACAACTCTCATGAGATAACCACAACTAGAACTGCTCAAATGTAGTACATATAAAGTATTCATTGGCAAAAACATACCCACTTATTGTGTTATTATGAGTTCATAACAAGCAAAAAAACTAAAACAAACTTAATACATGAATACTTATTATGGTCTTTAAATGTATGCAAGAAATCAAAACTAGATATTGATGAGGTGTCATTTTATACACTTTTTCAGGGTCGTTTAACCCCCTAAATCATGCATTTATGCTCAAAATAGGCACTTAATCGTTCCTTTTCAGGTATTCAGCATTTGGAGGAATTACACGTGACTTGGGCTCATTTGGAGAAGAAACGGACAAGAATACAAACCTACCCCAACATCTCTTAAGAATTTCTACCCAGCAGCTGGAGACGGCGTCACAGATTACACGTGACGCCGTCACAACTCATACCAAGACGGCGTCACAAGATCTCAAGACGACGTCAAAATACACGACCCAACCCATTATCTAGAATATTCTACTCATGATGGCGTCACGATTAAAACGCGACGCCGTCACATTGATTTTCCTATATATATATATATATACAAATCCATTTTCAGGGTTTTAAGTATGTAACTTTAGAGTAAAAGAAAGGAACAAACCCTAGTTCATTTAGCAACTGTTAGAGACGATTTTAGGGCCTCAAAACCCTATTGTACTTCCTTAAATTCATATTTTAATCAAGTAAGACTATCTTAATCATTCAATATGTCTTGTTGTGTGATTCTTATCTGTTCTTGCTTTATCTTTAACATGCTTGGCTAAACCTTCTATTATGTTTATTTATGAATGTATGAAACCTAGGATATAGATCTTAGTGGTGTTGCTTCTTGTGATGAATATGCATGTTAGGACTTAGAAAACTAGCTTTTGTCTGTATCGCTGTTGATATGTCTAGGAAAACATGATTGTGTAGAAATGATACCATCAGGTAACAGTCTTCATGTTGATTTATGCTCGTGTCATAATAAATAATTATATGGCTAGACACATATGAGCCTATGGGGTCACACACATATACACTGAGGTACCATTTTATATATCGTATTTATTGTATTTACGGTATATAAATAACCTATGTAACTCGGAATCAATATTGGGCTTCTAATAACTAAGTAGTGTACTTAATTTATTGGACTTGAAAAGTTTAAGAAAGCCCACTAATACCCTCTAAGGGTGGCCGGCCATATGGAGTAAAAAAAGGGATAAGATTAAGTTAATGTTGGTTAATAAATATGAGATATTCTCTCATTATTTGATTACAAATTTACCATATATCCTCCCTTTATTTCTCTTATAAAAACACGGCACACAAACATACACAGGTTATGTGTTTTTGTTTTTCTTGATCCAACTTTTGAATCTTGTTCATTCAAAGGGGTTTTACAAGGCTACGGGGTTAAGACTAGCATCTATTTGATATACAAGGAAGTGTAGTGTAGATACATCATAGAGGTGATCTCCATTGATCACTTGGTTTCATTGGAAGTGTTGTGTTAAGGTGAAGGTCACCATTTGATTCTACCGATCACACTACAAAGGTATTACTTTTCTTGTTTTAACTTTGATTGATCATATGACTCTATGGATCCGTTCATAGGTGCTTGTTCTGCTGCGTTTAATATTTGTTTATATGATATTCATTTGGTTCAACACCTATCGTGGTATCATGAGCCATCATATGATCATCTTGTATGCGTAAAAATGGCTAAAAACGCGTGTTTTTTGATGGATTCAAAAGGAAGATTTTAAAACAACCCCTATGGCCTATTTTTTGAAAATAATTCGACCAAATAGGGTCTTATGACCTGTGATTTTTGATCCCATAGCCATTTGTTATGCATACTTTAATTGGTTTTGTTATCGGGTACGTGTAAAAGGGCCTAAATCACGCGTTTTGGAACGATTCTTGAATCGGTTTTAAATCAGCCCCTTGGGCATTAATTTCTGAATTAATATGGTTGTTATAAGGTCTTTAATATGGTACTAAGTGACCCTTAATCCATTGGTTACACGTATCAATCGGGGTTTTAATTCTAGCTAATTTATTTCTTTGATTCGTTGGCTAAACAATTTATTTCTTGTTAATCATTTTGTTTCCATGGCAAATACATGCATGTTTGGCCATGGAGTTAGCCAACACCTTGTTAATACATGATATTATGGTATTATTATGTTGTGTATGCAAAGCCGATGAAAACCATGACCACTTGTGACTTGTTTCGCTTGATATTGCATTTAATATCAGTTTTGGGTTTTGCCATTGTTTCGGCTTCTTTTTGTATGGTTTTAATTTTCATTGTAGCCATTGTTTGGGAATTTTACAGTAATTAGATGATAGAATAAATGTATTTAATTATCAAATTATTTTAACCGTTGTTTGGATTCGAATGGCGCAAGAGTTAAAGGCATAAAGTCAAATTCGGAGCTGCTGGAATGACTTTAACTAAAAATGGATTCCCGGAGTTCTATAAGGAGTTAGAGGCTGAATTTTTAGGAGCAGGTGCAAAACTCATGGGGATACAACTTCTTCAATTGGAGCTTAGATTGGGGAAGACTCTTTCTAGGAGTTTTAGGCCCGTCAAGTCAGCTAAAATTTTATGCTAGTTTTGAGCATCATGTTCATTAAGGGTTTCACTTGCTCATGATGGTTCTTGGGGCAAGTGGGAGCCCTTCTTGTGGTTGTGTGGTTAACCCTTAGTTGACTTCTTGGTTCTCGTGATGGCTCACGAGACCAAGCATAGGTTTTCATCGGTTAAGGCTTTGCATACTTATGGTTGTGTTTGTTTTGTTTGCTTTTATATGTGCTTGGAATGTATATAACTTGCAAATGTTTTTTATAAAACTAAAAATAAAACACAAACTAATTTTAAAAACTAAATCTTTAATTTAGTTTAAAGCTTAAATATGATTTGAAACTAAACACTTGTTTTTATATAAATAACACTAAATAAATGTTATGATTGTTATTTAATTTATGTATTGTTCAAACTAATATTTATTCCACCTAGGTTATATATATTAGTCATGAAAATAAACAACTTGACACACATACAAACAAGTATTAGACTTAAGTTAAAAAATTAGTTTTTAACTTGTGCTACGAAAGATGAATGCATGCTTCCTCGTACATACTTTTTGATCATGTATCTATCAAAAATAATACTCGTCAAATTTAAGTCATGTCGTCTAATTGGTTGAGATCACTTACAATTACCTTTTGCTCTGTGTGAGACATAGGTGAATTGTAACCCAAGGTGATTATTCTCTATGCGTGAGACCTAGATACATTCTCACATGTTCTCGCATTGGATGACTTAATCGAGTTAAGCAGGTGAGACCTTGGCTCGAGGCAAGTATGGGACTAAACATGCCTGACATTGTTTCCTGGTTACAAATGTCATGAGTCCCATATGGTCTAAGAATTGCACAGGTTTTGCAATTGGTGAACGTCACCTACCTGTTGAATCTATCATTGCTAGCAGATCAACTGATGTGATGGTGGAACCTCAATGAGGATCTTAGCCTTTCGTAAAATTAATTGTTTTATATTATAAACAAGGGTAGTTAATTTTAAAAGGATAATTATCGAAAATACTAATAAGAACTTTGTAATTTCTATTAATGACATTTATGCAACACAAACCGTAAATAAAAGTTTGTTTCCTTTCCTTGTTAGAGGAAGCTAAACTAAGTCTTCTTTCCTTGTAAGAAAAAGACCTATTCCTATCCTTTCTACTTGTATGAGAAAGCTATAATAGGAACACTTGAATTTTCCAATCCTAATCAAACTCAAAGTATACTTACTCGAGAAATCGTTTTGTCTTGTAAAAAGTCTAACGCTTAAGTACGGTTGCACATCTTATTTGGATGACTAGAGAACATGTATTCTATAGCCACCAAAATGATACATCTTGAAGCGTCAAGACATAGTATGAGTTTTAATAATTAGAAATGGAAATCTCAATAAATCACGAAAGAGAAAAGGAAATTAATAGCATGTTTTCTAGTAGTTTTCCTTAACTCGATATTTTTCCTAAGATTCTACACACCCTTGAGGTAATGTAGAAGGAGGAATTGCATGCAAAACTTTCAAGTTAAAGAATGGCATTGATGGCTAGTCCATCATATATATAGTAGAACTTGACGCACTTCCTTGAATATCTAAGTACATGTTTACTAGTCCGTGAGGCTCACATTAGAGATAATGTGCAGATATTCAAAGAGTAGAAAAGTAAATAAATTGCTACTTGCACTTCATTGGTATAGACACACATTTAATGTTGTCTTATCCAGTGGGAGCAATGCATTTTACTACTGATATAGACGCACATGTAATGTTGTCTAAATTCAGTGGGAGCTATGAGCTTATCACCTTATAAGTGACCCATTTTATTTCTAGCTGGTCTTGAAATAATACATTACTTTTCACATATGAAGCATCATAGTTTTATAAGAATCATTGCATATTATTCTATTAGATAACTTGTCGCTTTTCTGATGTCGCTGCCTAAAATGTTATCTATACAATGTTTATGCACGATTGCTTATTAAACAATAAAGTTCTAGATATACTTGTCATACAAATGTGATTTAAGTTTGACTTAAATCATATCATATCTGTGACATTACCATATTATTCATACAAACAAACGGAAGCATGGTGGACTCATAACCCACTAGTCTCAGGATCGTAACCTGACTCATAATCTGCTCATTTGTTTGTATAAATACTTGATGTTGTGCCATGCACAAGTGGGAGAAATCCTAATAGTGTGCAAGGTACAACACATAACAATATGACTAATGGTTTTTCTTAACCGCATGGTAAGAAAGCTAATATTCTACTAGGACTTATACACCTTGATGTTTGTCGCCCTACTTAGAACTAGTGTCAAGAAATAATAAATACTACTTCATCATATTCACTAAAAGGTTTAGCCAATATGATTGTGTCTTCTTGTAAAGACATTAATAAGAAGTATGTAATTAACTTGAAAGATAGTTGAAGCCAAGAGTCGGCGTTCAATAATACTTTATTTAATATGCTTGTGACTTCTTGTAAAGACATAAACATAAAGTCCTTGAACTGTTCTAAGACTTATAAAGTAAGCAATTGACTTGTCATGTCTCCTTGTCACGACATGTACATAAAGTCATTGAAATGTTCAAAGACTTATAACGTAATGTTAGCAATTAACGTGTTATGTCTTCTAGTTAAGACATGTACATAAAGTCCTTGAACTTCTCTGAGACTTTTACGTTATAGCATGCAATTGGCTTGAAATTACTGTTAGTGCCATTATGTTTGAACAAATTGGCAAGTATGTGAGCCAAAGGGTATTAGGTTATCTAAGGAATTATGATATTGTCTCATAATCCCATTACTCATAGAATACCACATCGCTATGGTATGTCTAATATGTAAAATCAAACTCTGTTGATATTGTTTGATTGATAACTTTAACTACCATACCTCTAATATTATCAAGGTTAACAAAATTAAGTAAAGCCACATGTTTACTCAATATGGTTCCAATCAAGAAGGTAACTAAGACACCATCAGGCTATGGAATGGGAAGACTCCCATTAAGTCTTAACTGAAGTTCTGAATTTGTTGAGATCACGTTAAGCGTGTTATTAGCAAACTAGAGTCAAGAACTGTCAACCTACATTATACATCCCAAACGAGAACAATTTTATTGTTTCTCGACTTGCTGCGTATTTGGAGAAAGTCTCCTCTTACACGAAGCAAGTGGGAGCATCTGTTTTGGAGAAAGTCTCTTCTTACACAACCTTCTGAATGCACTAGCTAACGATATAATAAATGTTGAGATATAGTCCATGAAAGGAAATCATTTTTGGAATTTGATTGATCTTTCACCAATCGGTAAGACTGAGAAGCTAAATTGGTTCTTCTAGGAGAAGACTAATATGGACAAAAATGTACACACATTTAAACGCACGCCTTGTGATAAGGGTTTTACTTATACTCAAGCAATTGACTATGATTAAAGCTTCTTTTCCTTGCAAGCGTTAAATGAATAAAGATATTAATTACCATACTTGATTTTATGAATATGAAATATGGCAATTGGATGTCAAAACTCCTTCTTGAATGATTACCTTTGCGAGGACGTTGTGTAATCAAAAGGGTTTATGAATCCAAGTTATCTTTAGAAAATGTGCAAGCTATAAAATCCAAGTGGATTAGAGCATGCATCTAGGAGCTGGAATCTTAAGTTTAAATCAACAATTTGATTTTGATTGAAACAAAGAGATCTCCTAAGTACACCTTAAAGCTAGTCAAAGCATTATGTTTTGTCTTTCTTATATCTTTTGTTGTCAAAACATATTGGATTTATATTTCACCCTAAGATAGATTTTATCTTAGTTTGAATATATTTCTATCGATATATAAGAAATAAATAATACAATTGGAGCATGCGGGGGGTTTACTAAGTAAAATACTGCGATTAATAAGTATAAATTACAGGAACACATCATTGAAGCAAGACTCAAAGTTCCTATCTCCACTTGATTTTGAAGGGTGAATAAACAAATGTTTGAAAACGTTTGGTTCAACTAAAGTTTTTCATTATGTATATCATGATATGTATTAGACTAATTGTAGCACTTGCATGAATGCAAGATGAACCTACAACCATAGTAACTAAGTGAAAGTCATTAGACTACTATTGAAAGAACATTCTAAAAGGCCTTTTAAGGACTAAAGACATGTTCATTGTTTACGGATTTTAATAAGGAGATTAGTGTTGAGGTTATACACTAATGCTTATTTTGATTAAGATGATTCTCAATCCTAGTCATAGCGGGATTTTCATCATAAATGATAATATTGTTGACTAGACATGCTTGATTGAAAGCATTGTTGCACTATTCATTAAAGAATAAGAATACTTTACAGTTTGGGAAGCTGTTAAGAAGACTGTCTCATATAGGTGGTTTTGCTTGCTTCAAACAACCTATGTAATTTGTTATGGCGATGCTAGTATTATTGTATTAGCACTTGAACGCACATATACAAAAAGACAATCATCATATTATTTAAAACCTTCACTACTTGTGAGTTTTGAAACAAGTATTCTCAAAGGTCACTCAGATGACAACTAAGTTGGTACTTTTTACAAAGTTAATGTCTTGTACCAAACATGTTTATCATGCTAGGAACATTAAACTTTGACCTGCTAGTAGTCTCATGCATATCTGTTTTTAGTATTTGGATAATGAAACATTAAGAAGTTGTATTAAACAATGAATTGATATACCTGGTATGATCGTCTTCACATATACAACTTTGTTCTATATTAGCATGTTTAATTCCATGAATAATTTATTTATTCTAAATCGTCCATTGTCAGTTAATGATACAAGAGCATCATTGAATTAAGGAAAATGTGAGTGTTTTGGTAATATTCATATAGTATGAATATTAAAGGATGATACCACCAAACTCATATGTTGTTCATTGGATGAACATTGGACTGACCCAACCTACGAGTATTCACTACATGGATTAGCATCAATAGTGAATCTCGCAAGTGGTTATGTCTCTCATCCTTAGACTTGAGATGCAAGTAGATTTTATGTGTGTGGAATGTCAACCTTAGATATGGTTCAACGCTGACCTGTTGAAGGCTACTATAAAGGCCATTTTCAAGAGGGATATGAAACACATAACGAACATGTGCAGTCAAAATAGGATTTGTTCCTCCACATGTTATGGAGTAAGATACTACTGGTTCCCTTGATGATTTGAACATATGTATGTGTGGCCGTACCCAAATGTAATTAAGATGATACTTAAGTAATTTGGTAATCTAGTTCAATGTCTATATCGAGAAACAGAATTGTTAAACACATGAATGACTTATGATCCATGTCAAATGTTTAACATAATATCTTTAACAAAAGGATGATTGATATCTAAATCATTTAAAATAAGATGTTTAAGAAACTATCCTCATATGTTTTTGGGGGCATTGGCGTGTTGCTAGACGCTAACCTTTGCTTGTATAATTACTTGATTATTATGACGTGTGCAAGTGGGAGCTGTTGGAGTATGCTCATGTCATAATAAATAATTATATGGCTAGACACATATGAGCCTATGGGGTCACACACATATACACTAAGGTACCATTTTATATATCGTATTTATTGCATTTACGGTATATAAATAACCTACGTAACTCGAGATCAATATTAGGCTTCTAATAACTAAGTAGTGTACTTAATTTATTGGACTTGAAAAGTTTAAGAAAGCCCACTAATACCCTCTAAGGGTGGTCAGCCATTTTGGAGTAAAAAAGGGGATAAGATCAAGTTAATTTTGGTTAATAAATATGAGATATTCACTCATTATTTGATTACAAATTCACCATATATCCTCCCCTTCTTTCTCTTATAAAAACACGACACACAAACACACACAGGTTAAGTATTTTTGTTTTTCTTGATCCACTTTTGAATCTTGTTCATTCAAAGGGGTTTTACAAGGCTACGGGGTTAAGACTAGCATCTATTTGTGTTAGCCTCAAAATATTGAGTCGAACAATGGAAGTTCGTTCATTATATTAGGTCTCGGTCACTTAATTAATTATACGTTGTAATAGGCTAGAAGGGTAAATGGGCTCATAAATGTAAGCTAATATTATATGTGTATCGGGCTAAAGCCCAAGTCAATCCCGAGCCCGGCCCAAGTAAAAGCCCACACGCCCCATGTAGTTGTGTAGGATATATATACCATTTTCCATCATGGAAAATGGTGTTGGTTCATTTGTAAGAATTCTATTTTGCAAGTAAATTAACCATTCTCTTCCTAATTTCTCTCTCTACAATTCTTATAATTTCCTTCTCTTTTATACTTGTATTCGAGCAACATGATAATGAAGTGAAGTGATTACGGGTAACCGACAGTTGGCATCAGAGATGCAGGGGTGTGTCGTATCATTTGTTTGTTGTTACTGTTCATGTATTGTTCCGGATACTGTTCATATCACTATTCATTGATAGTGTTACTGTTCATTTAAGGGTGAAAGTTACTGTTCATTCATAGTTTTGTTGTTGTTATTTTCTTGTTCAAATCTGTTACTTTTTTTATGCTTAAAAGCAGTAGCAGCAGATGGTTATTCATATGTTTCTTGGTTGCGTTTTGATGCAAGAGAAAAAGACAAAACCAGATCTGAATTTTAAGGAGAAAGTCAACTGCGTTTTAGTGTGGTCAACTGCGTTTTGACCATTGCGTTTTGACAGATTTGATTGCGTTTTGGTGGCTGCATTTTGACTTACATGAAGACATTTTTATGATTTTTGTGAAAAGAAATGCTGCCAAAATTTTGTCACGTCATTGCATTTTGACTATAACAGCAGGTTGCGTTTTGTCTAGTTGACCATTGCGTTTTGCTAGAAATGACAACTTGCGTTTTGTTTTGTGACTGTTGCGTTTTGCTAAACCAAGACTCAAACCGAGTCAACTCGGTATATACCGAGTTGACCCGGTCAACCCAACTGTGTCACAACGAGTTTGGTCTAAGACAGAATTGAAAAAGAGAAATAAACAGACTCGAATTAAAACCAATCAACAACAATCTCTAACCTAAACTATTGTGTGTGTGTGTGTGTGTGTGTATGTGAAAGACACCAAACAAATCCAACAAGCTAACCTAAAATCCCATCATCACAACAATTATTTAAACATCTTCCAACTCCCATCAAGACACGAACTTAAATACAAAGATTAATGGGATCTCAGAGGTTTTCTTTGGTGAAAAATGTAGTACTATCAAGGCCATTCAAAGATCAAGACACACGAAAGACATCGTCATCACAGATCTAATGTGATCAAAATAAACAGAACCTACCCGAGACCCATACAAAGGATCTTGAAGACCAATCTTGTTCGAGCTTTATGAAATAATCAAAGGGTGGTTGGTTTATTGGATTAAGTGTGGCTGCGTTCGTCATATGTAGCAATAAGGTATGATGTTGTGACTTATTTGTTAGAGATGGAAGTTGGGAGAAAATTGGATTTTGGAGTAGCAGATGAGATGGGGGCGTGTGTTAAATTGTAATTTAGGGTTAGGGTTATGTTAGAGTGAAATTAGGGATTACAACATTTATATCCCTACTTTCTTTTGCGAATTGGGCCTGTGCTTGGACAAACCGGATGCATTAACAAAAACATTAGGCCGGATATGGATTCTATGGCAGCATGAGTATTATAACAATAAGTGGCTGAATGTATATTGATTGGGTTGGTGAATTTTAATCCGAAACTTATTAGTTTTAAGCTAGTAATTTTTTTGGATTAAGCCGGGAATAAAAATGCTATCACGACAAGTTTAGACTAGACGATGTTTATCCGTTGACGACAATTCAAAATAACATTCGTCCTAGTTTAACGATAATTGAACAACAACAAACAAACAACAAACATGATACATAACACTAAAATGATTATGAAAAGATTCAATAAATGACAAACGGCTAGAGATTCGGACTACGATAACATGTGATCACGAAGTTGGTTTGGTATCCCTTATTTGCGATTGAAGTTGAATTTCACAAAGGAGTCTACTTATTTCATCATCGTGACTTTCTTCTATTTTCTATTGATTGATGACTTGCTTGAACGTATACAATTATGATTGAGACTTGGATTATCTAGTTTCCAGCGGTCATGGGGTGGTTGGATGAAGACCTGGATAACTATCACTTAAAGGAGTTACGTTGTTGTACTCAGTGTCACACGCAAAAGTCGATGTGGATAATTTCAAGAGGTGTTGTACTTTTTATACTTATGCGGTAGGGTATAGAGTACGTATAGATTTAATCTTGCACCGTTCTTCAATCACAACAGTGCAAGCTTAAGTAACAAATTTGGGGGATTTCACTTCATTTTCAAGTTTGGTATATCGGGTTTACTTCACAAGTGATCACAACAATAGCCGACAGAATTCGAGGTTGGTAAAAACAAGCCAAAGAGTTTCAAGGTTGAGATGTAATCAGCAATTCTCACTGCATTTCAAGACAAAGGTACTTCACAGTCTAAGCCAACTTCTCAAGGTTCTTTAACGACATTCATATACAAGCTCCTTGATTTATACCAAGTTTTCTTGATTCTTGCTTCATCTCCTCTACGGTTTCTGAAGACAAGAGAGTAATGCTTTGTTTGGATCTCAAGATTTGTGCTAAAGACAAGAACTTCTCGAGTATATGTACGTACACGACAATGATGCTTCCGAGAGTTCGCAACCATCATGGGGGAAAATGTGTACATCCGGGACTTAATTGACTTTGATGTTACCATGTCAACTTCTAGGGGGAAGTTTGTTAGCCCTAAAAAATGTTCAGTATGGTTTATGAAGTATTCTGCATACGTGAGAAGAATTGTTGCTGATTTCTCGCACTCGCATGCACCCCCGAACGAATATTCACCAAGCCCGAATGACAAGAAGCAGTGGTCGTTGGTGTGGTTTGACTTCTACAAAATTCCGCTGTGCACGTCAATGACAAGTAGAAGATTGTTCAATGTGGTTTCAAAGTTTCAGAATCTGCTTAAGATAGGGATGTTGGTTTGGGGGGAAGCTGATTCAGAAACTTCGCCAAAAAGGAGTCTATGAAGAAAGCTTTTCAAGACATGCTGCATGGATTGGGGGGAAGTTAATCCAGTTCATGCATACTACAATGGTTCCTGTACAAGTAAAGACAATGAAGATCCAAGCTGGAGTACAAGTTTCAAGACAAGGAGAACTCAGAAGACATCTTCAGCTTTGGAAGTGCTTTGGAAGACTTTATTTCTGTTGTATTTGTACCTGATAGGAACATTGTAAGTAATTCCGTATGTGTCCACATATTGGGGGAAGATTGTTAGCCTTAAAATATGGTGACATATCCGGAATTACATTAGTTCATTTATAGCGTGACACACAGGGACTAATAATGACTAGTTACAATAGTTGTGTGTCACTAGGACTATAAATACCCCCTCCATACTTCCATGGAGGGGTGAAGCTCACATTTGTAAAGTGTGTAAGTGTGTGTGTTTTCTCTCAACACACACATCTTCCCATCTCTTTTCACCTTAAACTCTAATAATATGGCTTTACATCTTTTTCACTTTACACAACCTCCAGATCTTGTTTTAATCCCTTGTTCATATGTCATTTATGTTTCTACAATTTGGTATACAAGGAAGTGTAGTATGGATACATCATAGAGGTGATCTCCATTGATCACTTGGTTTCATTGGAAGTGTTGTGTTAAGGTAAAGGTCACCATTTGATTCTACCGATCACGCTACAAAGGTATTACTTTTCTTTTTTTAACTTTGATTGATCATATGACTCTATAGATCTGTTGATAGGTGTTTGTTCCGCTGCATTTAATATCTGTTTATATGATATTCATTTGATTCAACACCTATACTTAATACTTCCTTGCCCCTTATATGGTTGATCCAATCTTAATATATTTCAAATGCATTTTATATACTCTTAGGGGCATTGTAATAGTCTTCATACTACCTTACTTGTGCGTTGCCTTAACAGAATATTAAATAAACAGCGGGTTCGTGTAATTCGTTCATGACTTAGGAAATAATTACATAGATCATCACAAGTGAAAGAGCAACAACCACTAAGAGAAGCTTTCATGTGAGGGGCTTTCATTTAGGTAGACGTTGTGACGAGTTGCTGGATTTACGATTTAAAGTGTCCTAGCTCCTCAAACGTTTACTACATGACCTCTGGATTATGATAGCCCGAATAGTGATACGATATTTTCAGAAACCAAAATCATTTACGTTAAACTTTATGAAATAAAGTTTTGAAACAATCAAACTAAGACTTGACATATTACCCCAGGTTGCGTGACGAAGCTGTTTACTCCTATTTGAATTAAATTTTAAATCAATCAACTACCTTATCAAGGTGAGTTCATAGTCCCACCTTTACATGTTTTCTAAATCTTGTGGGGAGATACATGCTATAAACCATGAATACAAGTATTTTCAACTGTATGCTATCCTGATATATTATTGCCTAAGTACCTCCATTTGCCATAAGGCCCCACTATCATGAACCGTTAATTACTTGTAACCGAACATACTGGTTGAGTAAGCGCGAATGCCGTGAATAGATCTATTGGGAGTGAGCTTCCCCGTCCGGGTAGATAACAACGCACTACCATACGGACACATTTCATTTGAGGAACTCCGGGTGTTTGGCAAAGCATCCGTTGGGGCAACAACTTATGAATAACATTTACTTAAGGCTTCGGTGTCATGAGCTTAGTGTAATAATATGATATTGTTTTCCATGATAATTGTAGTTGTACAATTATTACCACTTATGATGACTTGTATTCAGTTATTACATTTCAAACACTATGAATTTCACTCAACCGTTGTGTTAACCCTTTTAGCATGTTTATCTCAGGTAATTGAGAAACCTATGGCACGAAGTGGCATTGGACTTGAGGACATCCAACTTGTTATCATTCAAACTCTATGTTTTCATATGTATTTTGGGACCTCATTTTGTAAAACTTTGAAATAATATTGAATGATAACTAAATTTTCCAAAACGTCTTTTTTGAGTCATTTTTTATGATTCTAAATGTTGATTCATGAAGTAACACCCCAATTTAGCTTCCGCTGCTATATGTCAATTAAGAGGGTGTTACACTTTTGATCCCGTCAATGCTCCTTAATACTTGAAACAAACTGATTTCATCAAAACATCAATGTGTCCGCATATGGGAGCAAACAAAAGTGCTAATCAACTTGCAGGCGCCACGTTGATAAACATTTACTGACAATATATTATTCCAAATTTAACTTGATATATGATGTAACAACTCACATTTTCGAGTCATTTTACGTCAATAAATATTCAACTATTTATTTTAAACTTTTACGCGTTTACTTTTAATTTCAACCGTTTAGTTAAATCACGTTAACTAAAAATCAACAATCAACGTAAACCGACATCAAACAAGTAAAAGTTTACGTCAAACAATTGTTATATTATTTTTACAAAAATAATTTACAACTTTTCATATTTTATTTTTATACGTTACGTAAAACGTTTACGTTTCGCACTTTGGAACCTTTTTGCATGCATGTAAACCATTCTACCTATCTATACTCAACCAAATACCTACAATTATATCCAATACCCAAAAATTATATAATTCTTACACACAAAAACAACTATAACCGTCACCCTTCTTATATACACACAAACAAATATCAAATTTAGATAAGTTACATATCATGTGCTAAAATGTCTAGTTTTTCCAAGATACAAACCAACTCTCTTACAAACTCTTACACAAGCAAGCAATCCCATACCATCTTACACCTTGCCCATACCCTTCCCCCTAGTTTTCATGAATCATTGTACCATTTGGTTCCCTAGATATTTTGCTAAGACTTTCCTTATATACACTTCACTATATGGATCTCATTTCATCACTAGAAAATTTTCCAAAACCCCTCTTTCTCTTAGCATAGCTCACCTCAAATTTGGCCAAAAGGGTTTCCATTTTCTTCTATTATCTTGATATTACAAGCATACAAGGTTAATCAAGGGTATAGTCTAAGGTGTTCCAAGTTGGTTTGCAAGTTAGGGCTTCCATTTATAGCAAGGGTGTTTCAAGAACAAGTTAGGGTTTACATATTCAAGATTTGGGGTTTTCATAAGGATTTTGGGTTTAGAATCAAAGTCTAGGGTTTCTATTTGATCACACACTTTGTAAGCATACTACACTCACTCTTTTGATTTTCATACATATGGATTATGTTCATTCAAGTTTCTATACTTTCATTGCGTATTTTTATACATAAACATATTAATTATAAAGTTATATCACCAACTAGTTTACTTTTATAAACATTTGCAAATAAATCAAGAACACTACTTACTTATGATTTTAGACATGTGGTTAGGTTTATAAATCTTAAATTAGCTTAATTAATCTTATGATTATTTCATGATATTATGAGGTGTTGGATGAGATTAGGTTAGTGGATGATTATGATTGTGGAAGATGATCGGAATATATAGACTAGTGGTTTTGTGGTATGAAAATGGAGTTGAAATATTTGACAAAAAGTGTGTAAAATGCCCTTAGGGACAACGGGTTTGTAATAGTAAGTTACAGACATTTTGTCGAGTCAAAACATAAAAAATGAGTTAGTATATCTTACCACGATTCGTGCACATAAAGAACGCGAGAAACGGATGTAAAACGAAGAAGTTATGGCCAAAACTAGATTTGAAACAATACCGGCAAAACAGTTTTTCGGCAAAGTGATGGCAGATTTATAAATGGTATTTTTTAGGGCTTTCGGGTCTGAGTCGGCTTAAATATAAAAGTACAAACTTGTTTAGAATGATATTTTTCTATAAAATCGCGTTTTTCTAAGCCCGAAAGTGTGTTAAAATGAGTTAAATCACCATAGAAACTATGTAACTTCTTATATAAAATTTCTGCATTATT
This sequence comes from Tanacetum coccineum, assembly GCA_026074375.1. Lineage (NCBI taxonomy): Eukaryota > Viridiplantae > Streptophyta > Magnoliopsida > Asterales > Asteraceae > Tanacetum > Tanacetum coccineum. Next base: position 19,040 of record BQNB010004633.1, on the reverse strand, counting down.
TTTCTGACATGAATAGTGTTGGTTCGTTTTCAACAAAAACCTTACAAAATGATGTAGCATTACTTAGATAATATTATACATGTTTTTAACTTTATAAATATTACTTTACGAAATGATTAAACTATTTATGTAATATCATTATATAAATAATAAAATATTAAATCAAACGTTATTAACAAATAATCAATTATTGGACATTAAATATCAATCGTGACTTAAACATTGTTTCAACTTTTATAAATTAAACAAAACTTTTAGGTGGTGATATAACTTGATAATATACATTGTTGTATTTATTTTAAATACATTATTCTTATACGACCTATAATTAATTAGGTTGCATTCCGGATCGTTTACGACATTTCACTTTATTGATTTTGCTACACTCGATACATTCACTTGAGGTGAGTTTATAGCCCCTCTTTCACTTGTTTTACATTTGCTTTACAAATCTCGGGGAAGAATACATGCTCGTTACAACTTATTTACATATATCTTTTACAATCTCTTTTACATACGTGATTAAATACTTGATCTCGTAACTCATTTATATACTCGGATACATGAACGTTTACAAACTCATTTACATGATCGATACAAACTTGTTTACACAAACATTTACAAACTCATTACATGATTGCTTACAAACTCATTTTCATATCTCACGGTGAGATACAATACTTGTTTTTACTTATGGACGCAACAACTTTACTTGTACTCGAATGATTACGGATTAGCTTAGGTTGCATGAACTGTTAATTACTTAGAAGGTAAGCGCGAATGTTATAAAATAGATCTATTGGGGATTGACAACCCCCATTCTGGTGATTAGCTCTCACTAATTCGAGATCGAACTAACGAACGTTATACCATTTTGGATCATGACTGGCTTGGAGCCTCAGGGCCAGCACAACATACTCATGAACTTTTATCGTGCCTTAAATAAAATGGCATACTGATAAGTCTACGTCGTAGTTTCATGAACTTGAGGGTGCAATCGTAATCACTCCTCATGTTGCATACTAGGAAATACATACTTGAAACATTTTGTGATATTGTGCTCATTACAATTATCATACTCTTAGAAAGATTACGGTCCAACATTCATACATATAAGTTTGGTAACTATTATAACATGCATACTTACAAATCTTTGATTCCAACATTTTAACAAACGCATTTTGAGTGTTTCGTGTTTACACGCATTTTAAAAACCTATATATCTGAATTTATGAGTTGCAAATCTTGTATGGGCAGGACTTGTAACACAGTAAATTTATAGTTTTTGTGACGTACATTTATGCTTACAAAAATCTATGAACTCACCAACTTTATGTCGAAACTTTTAAGCATGTTTTTCTCAGGTGAAATAGATGCTTGACTTACTTGATGTGCATTGGAGTCTAGACTATACAAGATTACATTCATGGATTTCTACTTACATTCAAATGATCAAATCTCGTTGAATTACTTCAAGCTTTTCATTGTGATGCAACTATGGGACAAATGCTATAACAAGTTCAATTTTAAGAAAACCAATGAGATTACTTTTTAAACGACTCATTTAGAGGCCGTTCTCTCATATCTTGTGCAATGGTATTATGAAGTAACGCTCCCGGACAGTATTCCGCTGCGACCCTATTTTGGGGGTGTTACAGATTGGTATTAAGAGCCAAGGTTATAGAGAACTAGGTTACATATTTTACCTAGACTATAACCGTTTTCACAAACATTGCATCACATCAAACTTTTCATGTGCATACACACTACTTCTCTACATTACATGCTATACTGACTTGATATAAATATATATTAAATAATTGTGTGTTGTGTGTGCGTGTGTTGGTTGTGTGTGTGTATACTTACCTTCTTTTGCATATAGTTTACACTTGTTTATATAAGAGTTATCTATATAAATACTAAGATTTTTCTTAAGACATTGTGAATGACACGATGGTCTTTGAAACCTTTTTCATGATTTTACATAATACTGTTTACATAACATTGAAACTTGTCACACTCCGCCGATCCCACTAGTCACCTTATCATTCAACTCTGAGTTGAACACCCGCCTCACATTATTGAAACACCTACGTCATCTTGTGACCCGTCTTTTCTAGTGAAACCTAAGTTGGAACCATCGTAGACTCTATTTCCTTTAAGGAATTCACGTTATACTTCCTTTTACATGTTCGTTGTACTATGTGGATGATTTTTAACTATCGTACAGACATCTCACAAATCATTTTGTGGTCATCTTATAAACTACCTTGTTTCTATCTTGTGAATTATTTTCTCACACTGTAAACTATTTTGATACTACTTTATACATGACACTATTTTGACGAAAATGAGCATTGCATCGTTAGTCCTCAATTATACATGGCCTGATCACCTATGTATAATTTAGGAAGGACCATGCCATGCTGAGAATAGTCACCTTAAAACTTTTGTCTAAATCAATTTTCTATTTATATCTCCAAAAAGCAAAGTTTTGTGTGTGTGTTCATAAAACGTGTTTGTCATGGGAAACTGAACTAGTAATCATAGTAACTAAGTAGACATTTACACCACCTTACTATATAAGGTCGACATCATCTCATACCAAATCTTAAAAGTCAAGACGCATCACTAGTCGCCCTAGGACAATCCACCAACGAGTTTAGTCGCCATTAAGAAATTCACTAAACCATCCATTCAACCTCGACGTAATACTATAGAACCTAGTAGAAGCGACACCATCATACATATAAATTCGTTATCACCCTAGAAAGGAGAATGTTATAGATGACGCTTTAAGCCGAAAGGAAATAGATAAGACCACTAGGTTTTGAACTTTAGTCACAACGATAAATTTGAATCTGTCGTCACAAATCTTGAACGCTCAAGCTGAAGCAATTAGAAAAGAGAACATTGAGAACAAAAATCTTCATAGTATAATCAAGGAGTTAAAACCCGTATCAATGATACTCTCTATATTAAGAAAACAAAATTGGTTACCACGTTTTTAGAGGATTAAGATAAGTAATTCGAAGCAAGTATCAGCACCGCTTCACCAACACCACACCGGGAGACAACTCAAACTAAATTTCGGGAAGAAATTATTTAACATGGAGAGACTGTAACAACTCACACTTTCGAGTCATTTTACGTCAATAAATATCCAACTATTTATTTTAAACTTTTACGCGTTTACTTTTAATTTCAACCGTTTAGTTAAATCGCGTAAACTAAAAATCAACAATCAACGTAAACCGACATCAAACAAGTAAAAGTTTACGTCAAACAATTGTTATATTATTTTTACGAAAATACTTTATAACTTTTCATATTTTATTTTTATACGTTACGTAAAATGTTTATGTTTCGCACTTTGGAACCTTTTTGCATGCATGTAAACTATTCTACCTATCTACACTCAACCAAATACCTACAATTATACCCAATACCCAAAAATTATATAATTCTTACACACAAAAACAACTATAACCGGTCACCCTTCTTATATACACACAAACAAATATCAAATTTAGCTAAGTTACATACCATGTGCTAAAATGTCTAGTTTTTCCTAGATACAAACCAACTCTCTTACAAACTCTTACACAAGCAAGCAATCCCATACCATCTTACACCTTGCCCACACCCCTCCCCCTAGTTTTCATGAATCATTGTACCATTTGGTTCCCTAGATATTTTACTAAGACTTTCCTTATATACACTTTACCACATGGATCTCATTTCATCACTAGCAAAATTTCCAAAACCCCTCTTTCTCTTAGCATAGCTCACGGCTCACCATAAGCCATAAACATCCTATTTCTTTTTCCATTTTCTTGAAACTACAAGCATACTAGGTTAATCAAGGGTATAGTCTAAGGTGTTCCAAGTTGGTTTGCAAGTTAGGACTTTCATTTATAGCAAGGGTTTTTCAAGAACAAATTAGGGTTTACATATTCAAGATTTAGGGTTGTCATAAGGATTTTGGGTTTAGAATCAAAGTCTAGGGTTTCTATTTGATCACACACTTTGTAAGCATACTACACTCACTCTTTTGATTTTCATACATATGGATTATGTTCATTTATGTTTCTATACTTTTATTATGTATTTTATACATAAACATATTAATTATAAAGTTATATCACCAACTAGTTTACTTTTATAAACATTTGGAAATAAATCAAGAACACTACTTACTTATGACTTTAGACATGTGGTTAGGTTTATAAATCATAAACTATCTTAATTAATCTTATGATTATTTCATGATATTATGAGGTGTTGGATGATATTAGGTTAGTGGATGATTATGATTGTGGAAGATGATCGGAATATATAGACTAGTGGTTTTGTGGTATTAAAATGTAGTTGAAATATTTGACAAAAAGTGTGTAAAATGCCCTTAGGGACATCGGGTTTGTAACAGTAAGTTATAGACATTTTTGCTGAGTTAAAACCTTAAAAATGTGTTAGTATATCTTACCAGGATTCCGTGCATATAAAGAACGCGAGAAACGGATGTAAAACGAAGAAGTTATGACAAAAACTAGATTTGAAATAATACCGGCAAAACAATTTTTCGGCAAAGTGCTGGCAGATTTATAAATGATATTTTTTAGGGCTTTCGGGTCCGAGTCGGTTTAAATATAAAAGTACAAACTTGTTTAGAATGATGTTTTACTATAAGATCATGTTTTTCTAAGCCTGAAAGTGTGTTAAAATGAGTAAAATCACCATAGAAACTATGTAACTTCTTATATAAAATATCTGCACTATTTTTCTGACATGAATAGTGTTGGTTCGTTTTCAACAAAAAACATACAAAATGATGTAGCATTACTTATATAATATTCATACATGTTTTTAACTTTATAAATAATATTTTACAAAATGATTAAAGCTAGATAACTTTATATTAATTTTTCTGCACTATTTTTCCTGAGAATAGTGTTGGTTCGTTTTCAACAAAAACTTTACAGAATGATGTAGCATTACTTATATAATACTTATACATGTTTTTAACTTTATAAATATTACTTTACGAAATGATTAAACTATTTATGTAATATCATTACATAAATAATAAAAATATTAAATCAAGCGTTATTAACAAATAATCAATTATTGGACATTAAATATCAATCGTGACTTAAACATTGTTTCAACTTTTATTAATTAAACAAAACTCTTAGGTGGTGATATAACTTGATAATATACATTGTTGTATTTATTTTAAATACATTATTCTTATACGACCTATAATTAATTAGGTTGCATTCCGGATCATTCGTGACGTTTCATTTTATTGATTTTCTATAATCAATACATTTCACGTGAGGTGAGTTTATAGCCCCTCTTTCACTTGTTTTACATTACTTTACAAATCTCGGGAGAGAATACATGCTCGTTATAACTTGTTTAAATATATCTTTTACAATCTCTTTTACTTACTTGATACATGAACGTTTACAAACTCATTTACATGGTTGATTACAAATTTGTTTACATAAACGTTTACAAACTTATTACATTATTGCTTACAAACTTATTTTCATATCTCACGGTGAGATACAATACTTGTTTTTACTTATGGACGCAACAACTTTACTTTTACTCGAATGATTACTTACTAGCTTAGGTTGCATGAACTGTTAATTACTTGGAGGGTAAGCGTGAATGTTATAAAATAGATCTATTGGGGATTGACAACCCCTGTTCGAGTGATTAGCTCTCACTAGTTCGAGATCGAACTAACAAACGTTATACCATGTCAGATCACGATTGGCTTGGAGCCTCAGGGCTAGCACAACATAACCATGAACTTTTATCGTACCTTGAATAAAGTGGCATACTGATAAGTTTACGTCGCAGTTTCATGAACTTAAGGGTGCAATCGTAATCACTCCTCATGTTTCATACTAGGCAATACATACTTAAAAAAATTTGTGATATTGTGCTCATTACAATTATCATACTCTTTGAAACATTGCGGTCTAACATTCATACATACAATTTTAGTAATTATTATAACATGCATACTTTACAAATCTTTGATTCTAACATTTTAACAAACGCATTTTGAGTGTTTCATGTTTACACGCATTTTAAAAACCTATATATTTGAATTTATGAGTTGTAAGTCTTGTATGGGCGGGACTTGTAACACAGTAAGTTTATATATATATATATATATATATATATATATATATTTGTATACATTCCCCTACGTATACTCTACATCTATTTATATAAGAATTAATTATATAAATACTAGAATATTTCTTAAGACATTATGATGTCATGACGATTCTTTAAAACTTCTCATGACTTTACATAATACCGTCTTGCATAACATTAAAACTTGTCTTCCTAATAATTCCAGATTGCTATGGCAAGCGGTTCTTTGGACATCCGGGTATTTCATTTGGAAAGAAAGAAATAATCGCGTGTTCAAGGCTAAAGTATCAAGCGTTAATAAAATTGTTCAAGATATTCAACTTAAAAGTTTTGATTGGATTGCAAGAAGGTCGAAAAAGAGTCTGATTGATTGGCAACAGCGCGCGGATCCTGGAAAATGCTGCATAAATAGGAGTCCGTGCTGAGCTTTTACAGCTTTATTGGGTCTGTTTTATGTTTCCGATTCTGAGTGCAGTAGAGCGTTTGGCTTTCTCAAGTCTTTACTACACATCTGCTGTTGTTAGTGTGAGGATTAGCCCTTAATCCTTTAGCTTTTTGTAATTCGTCCATTATCTGGTTGTGATGTGTCTGTGATGTAGTTTTTGCCATCAAGTGTTCAAGTGCTTTTAGGTCCACTAGCTATTACAATGGGCCATGTGGTTCCTTTGTAGCTATGCTTTTTTTTTTTGGTTTTAAATATATTTTGCTTCCAAAAAATTACATAACTTATATGGTCTCATCTATTTTCACCTATATATCTCCCCCTTTTTCAAAGGTTAGTTGTATTTAATCTTTTATATAATAAAAGAATTACATTATTTCGGAGTTTTTTATCAGATTAAATCTTATGAGAAAATAAATTGAACAAGAATTACATCATTTCGGAGTTTTCTATCAGATTAAATCTTATGAGAAAATAAATTGGACCAGTCAGAATGCTTGATTTTGCCACGTAGGCAAAATCTTGCGATTTGATTGGTCAATAAAAAGTCAAAATTGAATCAATTTGGTCAAAAATTGAAAAATTTAGTGAGAAATCTAATTAAAAAAAACACATAAAAATATATTTTTAAGATGTTTTGAAACAAAAACTTAAAAAAAGAGAAGATAATTAATAAAACTTTAGTTGTTTAATTTTAAATAAAGTATATGAAGTTAAAAGTGTAAATTTATAAATTTACAAGTTTTATTATAACTTTAAAAAATAAACAAATAACACCTTAAACTTTATACCTCTAGACTTTATAGTTTAAAATACAACAAACGTAAACAATTTCTTACTTCGAAACAAAGATTTAACATTATCTAATCAGATCTCAATCTATCCCCGAAGACTTGTGGTAGAATTTTTTATTGTCAACCTAAATCATGTGTAACAACTGAAAGCACTAGAAGGTTTCAAGTTGACCGACGTCAGGGCTACCTAAATGGGTAGTTTCGCTGGGATTAGTTGGCTCACAAAGTCGAGTCAGAAAACAGGTAAATCAAAAGAAAAAAAAAATACTAATCATCATCAAGTTCATATACTACGTAATATATAAAAGATTTAATGAATCTATTATCTTTATATATTTCAATAATACTCTATAACATAACTTATAAAACATAAAAAATAAAAATTATACATGTAGTTTAAAAAAAACATAATTTCTAATCCCCGTGCACGGGCATTAAAACTAATAACATAAAATAAAGATTATATCACAATATGCATTTTGATGACACCATTACAAAATGTAATATCATTTCATCATGTAGCTTTTCCCGTCGTCACTGCATCAAATAGCATGTACCTAGGATTCAATTAATATGAAGTCAATAAATTCATACCCACAACCACTAAGAAATCATGATGGATAACACAATTAATTTACAACTAAAAGTTTAAAACCATGAAAATGTTTGGTGTGAATACCATGGTAGCTTTTGAAGGTTTGTAAAATACTAAACCATTTGCATACCATACCATGTTAGCTTTTGTATAACCAAACGAAAAAAATTATTATTACAAAATATGAGGTAAAAAAATACATCATTGAACTTTGATAATTTTCACTTGCACACCTTCTTTATCTAATTATAATCTAGCTAATACAAATTCGCAAAATAGTTGAGACAAAGCAACCTTTATTGTCAAATTGTTATTCACCACGTCCTCACGTACTAATTACATAAAATAAACTGCTTAAAACAGAACATCGGTGACACAATTTATATAATTGTGGGAATATAACTATGTGATTCATTAATCTTTTCGGTTGACTATGCAACTGGGAAAAGAAAATCAAAAAGTTCAGGACAACAATATCTACATAGACAAAGAATAAAATGAGGTTGATTTTCTCTAAGCTTTTGCTGGTGACCAAATATTGATTCATGGTAAACTACTATGTGATTTAATACCCGTGTTAACATTTTGAATGATTAGACACTAAACTACTCTATAAGCACGGCTCTCGGTATATGCATGCTATATAAGGACATATATTAGAGTTTGCATGTAGTAAATGAAGCGAAGGATCAAGTTCGTAACCTCTTTCCGTTCAGTGATGCCTCAAGTGCCATCACAAACACCAACTGCAATTCGATCCCTCGCCAACTCTACAGCTGCGTGTAACTTACATTCAAAGCCTCCACACATCAAAATTATAACCAAATGTATTGTTTCATGCAACTTTCCAATCACATTCAACATATAACCTATAAAGTAATCGAAGATAACAAATGAAAAAAAAAATCCCAAAATTCAAAATCCATTAGCTCAATTAATCTGGAATAACTACGACACAACAGTTTATAAACATTAATTATCACTACCTCGAGTGGAATTTTGGTTTCTTACGGACTACCAAACAAACTTTGATAAAAAAAATTACTTCAGACTCTCATACACAAGACCGGGGGAAAAGGTACTTCACTACAATGACCGCAACCACCTAAACATATAATATCCCTGGACTAGCCCCAAAACTAATATTATTGAAACCTAAAACCAAATCGCATTTAGGATAGGATAATCTACTATTGCCAAAGCACAAGATCTATTTCTGCAATGCATAGAGAATGGAAAATAGCGACATGCTAAGTTACTAACAGATCCATCCACACCTGACGTGATCTAGCCGAGACAAATCCATGAGACGCTACACCACTTTAATTTAAATGATACAAATATCATAACTCAATCATCCATACTCCCAGATCCTTTGACGCCCTCCAAATAGTATTGCTCACACTTGGAAAGAAGATTCTTTTGTATATGTTAGGCCAATTCAGAGCCTAATGATCTTTGCCTAGAATTAAACAGAAATTAGGCTAAGTAGTGAAGAACCTCTGACTGTTGGACTTAGAGGTAATGAAAGGACTCTCTAAGTGCAAAGCTTCAGAGAGCAACATCAGACGTATTCAAGTCAAAGACATCGTCAAAGAAGCCAAAGATTACTTGAAGACATACCGCAGACTGAGATGGATCTTCAATCTCTGTATTAGAAGGAATACGCTGTAGAATCTAAAAGAAGTGAGATGTGGCAATACTCTGACTATCCTATTGCCCTTTGAAAAAGAACAAGCTGATCTTAAGTTGTTCTCTGAATTTTAGGCGGGAGACTCTAATAATTTGTCATGGCAGGACAAAAAGGTATTTTAGTTAAAGCCTGTACCAAGTACGAAGTTGGTAAAAGTAGTGAACAGTTGGCAGAATTGTTCACTAAAGTATGGGCGGGTAGTTTCTAAGAATGGACGTGCATTAAATACCTCGTACGTCCTCCACTAGATTCTTGACACGTTGCAACCCCACTAAGGACGCGACCTCGAAACCTCGTATTAGATATAAAAATAAGAGAATGTTGCTAAGAGTAAATGATATCGCATTTAATGTTGTTGTTTATTATTGCATTTATCCTTTCAACTTAACAAAGCTCAGGTTTTCCTACAATCACTGTTCCAGATAAGTTCGCTTGTAAACTTAATTCATTAATTAAGTTTACTTGTTCAAAGAGTAGTCATACATTGTCATTCAATTTGTGTGATCCATAGCACATTGTAATACTTTGATTCTTATCAATAAAGCATTACACGATTGAAAACTTATTACTTGTGTTATTTAGTATTTGATAAGTGTTATATTCCATATAGACATTCAATTGGGACTTTCAATTGGTACCAGAGCAGTGTTGATTTATAAAATCTTTTAGACACTGTTCTTTGTTTTAAACAAATCAAGATCCAATCATGTCTGAAACTGTACCACCTGTCCCACCACCATTTGGAACAAATTCTGGTAATCCGGGTAGCCATAATGTTAATAGGGTTGACATGATACCTACAACTACTGACCCTATCAATACTACGACTACAAAAAATGTATCTCAAAAGTATGATGAAAATCTCCCTCAACTTCTTGATTCAAGAGGGGGTTCTCGTATCACAAATGTTCCTGCATTTACAAAGAGGATTTAACGAGTTGGAAAGTTAGGTTATTGGTATTCCTTGACGGTCTTGAACCTTACCTTCTGAAAACTCTAGAAGATGGACCATTTGTACCTATGTCGAGTTCGTCCATTTATGAAAATCCTTTGCCTAAACGTCAAAACCAATGGTCAAATGTTGAGAGTCGTCTTGCTAATCAAGATAAACGATTAAATAGTATCATTATATCTTGCTTACCAAATGATTTTATAAAATCTTTCATCAAGTGCAAAACTGTAAAAGAGATGTGGAATGATCTCATTTTAGCTCATGAGGGACCATTTGACACAAGAGATACTAAGATTGCAGCCTTGAGACTCAATTCAATGCTTTTAAATCACTTGAAGGTGAAAAAGTAAATGGAACTTTCACAAGGTTAAAATGCTTGCTAAATGACCTTGAAAATAATGGTGTTACCATTCCTCAAGCAGAAGTCAATGCCACGTTTGTTAACAGCCTACCAAGAAAATGACTGAGCATGAATCAAACTCAAAGGGCAAATAACTCTATTAAGAATGACTGCCTGGCTGCTCTATATGGAAAGTACAACTATGAAGAAGGCCTGATTGATCAGATCTATGAGTCAAAGACACAAAGATTCTCAATTCAGGCCTCAAGCTCAAAAGCCTTGATTTCTAACAATCAATTTCAGGACAGTGACTCAGATGTTAAAGAGGATCAGAGGACCAGTAATGAATTTATGACTGATTTGAACGTTGAGTATCATGAAAGAGCTCTGCTAGCAAATTAGAAAAGATTCTATAAAAGATCTGGGAGGGTTGGATCAGCTAGAAAACCCATAGACAAAACTAAAGAAACTTGTTTTGCTTGTGGGAAAACCGGTCATTTTCAAAAAGACTGTCCTTCAAACAAAACCTCCACACCATCCTATCCATTCTCAAACAACTCATTGAACAAACCTAAACCCTACACACCACCCTTCAACCAAACATCTTCCCAAAACACTGATAATCATCAAAAAGATTACAAGGGAAAATACAAGGGACTTAAAGCTGAAATGGTTGTCCTAACCAAAAGGATTGATGATCTGACAAAGGGAAAGAGTGAAAAAGGAAAGAATGAAAAGGGAAAGAGTGAAAAGGGGTTGATAGCTAAGTCATTTGATTAGGATGAAGAATCTGTGTCCTCAAAAGATAAAGGGACCACTAGGATTAGAGCATTTATGGCAATTGCTGAGGATGAGCCATCAGTTGGAAAGACTGATGCAAGATCTGGCCAATGGGTTGACATCACCATGAAAAAGGTACATAGACTTTTATCTATGATTGATGGTGATGAAAGGAAACATGTTCTAGACTATACTCATGTTGACCTTCACTATGTGGAGGATCAGAGGAAAAACTTGCTTAACAAATTTAATCTTCTTAAACAAGAACTGTCCTTACATAAGTCTGAACTGTGTAACCTAAAAAATATTGTGTCCATTAACTATTCTCTTCAAAATGAAGTCATTAGAGTCAATATAGAAAATGAATCTCTGAAGGATGAGATCTCTGATCTCAAAAAGGTTATTGAAAAATAGACATGTAGCAAAGTCACCCTTGACCAACTGCTCTCTGAGCAAGTGCCTAGCAACATTATCAATGCGTTAGGAGGAAAAGGTAGGAGAAAGGAGAACAACTTCTCAAAAGAAGTTATTTTCACAAAGGCAGATGAATCCTCATCTGAGCTAGCTCTAGAGATTACCTCTGACTTTGAGATCGACTGTGACACACAGGGACCTCTGCCTGCTCTGCCTAAGCTAATTGGGGCAGAACCCTCTGGTACTTCAAACAGTCTTATATCCTTGTCTGACCTGACCTCTAACATGGCTGAACTGACACTAAACAATACTTTTAAAAAGAGTAAAAAATCATCTGATAAAGTGTCGCAGACCTATGTCATGAAGAAGACTGAACCCAAGGTACCAGCTGTCTAAATCTCTTGTTCTGAAAAGAAAGCTAGTCCATCCACATAGCAACTTCTTTTAACTCTGATGGAGGAAGTAAAGGGTATCAAAGATCACATCAAGATCCCTTCAGTCACTTCCCCATCTGGTTCTCAGGCAAGTAGTTACAAGCCATCAAAACAAAAGGTCTGGTATGGACCATGTATACACTGTGGGTTAAAGAATCATCTTTCTGATGATTGCTACTCAAAACCCAAGTGTTTTACATGTGGCTCAAATGACCATTTGACCAAAGAACATATAGAATAATCTGCTGTTAAGAGAACCTTAAATAAACTTAAGAATCAACCATCTCTGAAACCCACACCAAAGAACCCCTTTAGGATGTCCAATCCTTTTAGTGAGTAAAAATACTATGGGTCAAATAAACATCATCCTGATAACTGTGAATTCTACAGAGGGTGTGAAATTTATGAGAGCATAGCTCATGAGATAACTGATTGTCCTAAGAATTTAAGAAACAGCAAGAAACAAAGGATTGCTAACAAGCAATCCACTGAACCCACTGAAAAATAGGTTCACAAAATGAACTAATCTGTGTGAAAATGTCTATGCAGGATTACCTAAAGAGGTCTGTATGGTATCTAGATAGTGGCTGTTCTAGACACATGACAGGGGTTAAACAATATCTGCACAGATATTCAAAGGAGTCTGGTCCTAAAGTGGTTTTTGGAGATGACTCTTCAGGAGACACAGAATGATATGGCTTAGTTAATTGTAATGGAATCACCTTTACCAGGGTTGCTTATGTGAATGGTCTGAAGCATAACTTGATCAGCATCAGTCAACTGTGTGAGGCAAACTTCAAAGTTCTATTTACATAGTCTTAGGGAACTATCTTTATCCAATGAGAAGTTGTCCTCATTTAGTCCTAGAAGAAGAGAAGTCTATGTATGATATGTCAACTTCCAATAAAGAAGCAATACTGTTTCTTACGAAGCTTCACCAAGTGTTAACTGACTCTGGCACAGCAAACTATTTCACCTCAACTTCAAAAACATAAACAACCTCGCAAAACATAACCTAGCCTCTGGCATTCCCTCTCTGACCTTCTCCAAAGACAAAAACTATTCAGTATGTGAGAAAGGGAAGCATCACAGAGCTTCATTCAAAACAAAAAGATCATTTTCCATCAACAAGTCCTTACATCTCCTTCATATGGATTTGTTTGGAGTTTGTTAAACCATAAACCATCAGCCATAACAAATATACCCTTGTCATTGTAGATGAGTACTCAAGGTACACCTGGGTATTTTGCCTCAAGAAAAAGAGTGATGCAGCTGAATGTATCATGTCTTTTATCAAAAAGATGGAAAATCTCAATGAAGTAAGGGTAAATGAGCTGAGAAGTGATAATGGAACAGAGTTCAGAAATCACAAGTTGGAAGAATTCTATGATGAAAAGGGTATATCTCGGAATTTCTTATCTCCCTGTACCCCTGAACAAAATGGTGTAGCTGAAAGAAGAAACAAAACACTTATTGAAGCAGCCAGAACTATGCTAAATAGTGCAAAACTCCCTAAACAATTCTGGGGAGAGGCTATCAACACTGCTTGCTACACTTAAAAAACCAGATCATCATTGTAAAGGAAGGCATAGAAGACAGCTATGAATGTATTCAGAGGAAGATCTCCTGTTATCAGCTACTTCCATGTGTTTGGGTGTCCTATTCATATTCATAATCACAAGGACCATTTGGGAAAGTTTGATGAAAAAGCTGATGATGGATTCTTCCTTGGTTACTCTCCAGTGGCCAATGCCTTCAGGGTGTTCAACATCAGAAGACAAGAAATGGAAGAAACTGTTCATGTTACTTTTAGTGAAGATGATGAAGCTATTTCTAAATCTAGCATAGAAGGTGATGCAATCAACTTCAATGAAAATAGATCCTTCCTTGATGATGAATTCCTTGAACCTTGGAATAAAGCTACTTAATGCTCGGCCAATATTGAGTACTTTCCCTGCATATTTGTATTTAAAAATATCACTCTAGCTGATCCACTCACTCTTCAGGACTTTGTCTCTTCTAAAGACCCAATTGAATTCACTATTACTAATAATCACCCATCCCTCAGTGAACCTGATCATCCTGAATCAACTAAAAATTTGGAACCAGCTGAAATTCAAGACAATGTAACAAATGAACCAATCAGTGATATTCATCATTTACCCTCAGATGAAGACATCCACCTATCTCCTGTTCCTCAAGACAGATGGTCAAGAAAAAAGCATATTAAACATGTTAACATCATTAGAAAACCTATGGCTGGTATCACAACCAAGAGTAGGGTCAGAGACTCAAAAGCTGCCTCAGTGCATAATGCTTATAAGTAACTTTCTTTTTGCAATTAAAGCCCAGAGCTAACTAAAGCTCTAGAAGAGGGGGGTGTGGTTTATTGCCAATGCAAAAGGAGTCTGAATCATTTGAAAGAACTAAGTATTGGACCTTTAGTTCCTAAGCCTCAAAGGAAAACCATAATTGGGACTAAATGGATCTGAAAAACAAGATGGATGAAGAAGGGGTTGTTACAAAGAATAAAGCAAGGTTGTTGTCACAAATAATAATAAAAAATATAGGGGGGGGGGGAAAAAAATGGGGGGGGGGGGGGGGGGGGGGGGGGGGGGGGGGGGGGGGGGGGGGGGGGGGGGGGGGGGGGAAATAAAAATGGGGGGGGGGGGGGGGGGGGGGGAAAAAAAATTAAAAAAATAAATATATAAAAAACAACATGAAGGGATGACAATGAAGGACTTTTTGCACCTGTTGCAAGACTTGAAGCAATTAGAATCTTTCTTGCTTATGCAGCCTACATAGGTTTTGTGGTGTATCAGATGGATGTAAAAAGTGCATTTCTAAATGGAAAAATCTCAGAGGAGGTATATGTACAACAACCACCTGGATTTGAAAGCAGTGAATTTCCAGATCATGTATGTAAACTAGACAAATCTCTGTATAGGCCGAAACAAGCTCCTAGAGCATGGTATAAAACTCTTTCAACATTTCTTATTCAGCACAAGTTTGTCAGAGGTACAATTAACAACACTCTTTTTATTTATAAAACTAAGAGTGATGTCATTATAGTACAGATATATGTAGATGATATTATTTTTGGGTCAACCAGTGGTAAACTTAGTAAACAATTTGCCAAGTTAATGACCAAAAAGTATGAAATGCGTATGATGGGTGAACTAACTTATTTTCTAGGTTTTCAAATCATACAAGATTCTAGAGGAATCTCTATTTGTCAAGAAAAATATGTTAAGGACTTACTCAAAACGTATGATCTAGCTGATTGTGCCTCAGTGAAATGTCCTATGCTTCCCCCAAACAATTTGGGCCCTGATGAGTCAGGGGTCTCTGTTAATGAGACTTTGTTCAAAGGCGTGATAGGGTCACTGATGTACCTCACAGCTAGCATACCTGATATCCAGTTCTTCACATGTCTCTATGATAGGTACCAAGTTAACCCCAAGGAATCCTACCTTGTTGCTGTAAAAATAATTTTCAGGTATCTCAAAGGTACTCAAAATCTAGGTCTCTTGTATCCAAAAGGACCAGGCTTTAATCTCAAAGCCTACTCTGACTCAAACTATGCTGGATGCAATCTAGACAGAAAAAGAACCTCTGGTGGTTGTTAGATACTTGAAGGAAAGTTAGTATTAGGAGTGCAAAATAAGCAAGTCTTTGTTTGGCAATTTCATCAGCTGAAGCTGAGTAATAGCTGCCATGGGGTTGATTTGTGCTCAAGTCCTCTAGATAGAGTCCAGTTGGCTGACTAATGAACCTCTATTACAAAGGTGCCCATATTTTGTTATAAACTAGATGCCATGCCATATCAAACATACCAGTTTTGCAATTCTAGGATAAAAACATATTGACACCAGTATCACTTTCATCAGAGACCACATTCTTTAAAAGTTTGATATTTAGCTTTATTTGTACCTGCTGATTTGCAACTAGCGATATTCTTACAAGCCTCTAGCGAGCCTAGCTTTACTAATTGGTAGCTGAGTTGGGTAGCTCAATATGAAAACAGGTCTCTAATAAGAAAAAGGCTTTAAGTGATCGTTTTGACTTAAATATTAATGTTTTTTAAGGTAACTTAAATGTAACTAGCAAGTTGAAAGACAAACATTCTCAATATTTAATTTGGATATTCTCAAAAAGGCTACCTACTTTCTCAAAAAATGTGGGATTTTATAGTGCACGAAGGGTCATGGGGCCCCACGTTTTGTGACAATTTTACCACTATGCATTTAATGCGGAATTCAAACTGTTTTATTTTTCATAATTGATAAATATTTTAGTGGTATAAACTTCACTTTTTCACTCACACACATCATTATTCCAAAACCAAAACCTTAAAAACTCCATTTTCATCATCTCACAAATCTTTCAAGAAAACGAAGCAAAACTTTTGTTTTACAACTATGGCTTCTGACTCATCTTCGCAAAATCAACCCAAACAACTCACACCTGCTTCAAACGTCCCTTTTCAAGTTGAAGATTGCACCATCAAATTTAACAATGAGGTTGCCTTGATGAAAACCAACAATGATGCATACAAGCCGAGAAGAAACATGCGATAACTGGTTAAATCGTCCTCCAAGAATCATCTAATGAAAACATCCTAAGATCTTCCAAGCTTCTTGTAGGTTCCGATTTAACACTTCACTTCACTTCACGAATCACAACTTGGATCAAGAAACTAGAAAGAGAGACAAGAGACGAGAGAGAAATGAGAGAAAAAGAGATAGAAAAGAAATTTAGATATTATGAGAATTAGATATTTGTGAAAAGAAAATATCTATATATATATGAGATATTTTCTGAAAAGAAAATATCTATATATATATATATATACCCCTACACATTTAATGTGACGCGAGGGATATTTAACTAGGACCCGGGCTCGGGTTTTTGCTTGGGATTAAACCCGAAACATATACAATATTAGATTAACTATCGAGCCCGATTCCCGATATTATCCTATTACAACATTAACTAATTAAAGACCGAAGCTCCATCGTAGAGTGACTGAGCTTCCTTGTTCGACTCAATAAATTGAGGCTAACACTTCTTCTCATCAAATATAATCTGCAATCAAAGACAAAGACAACTACACCAAGCGTAAAATCCATAGGATAGATATATATACAATAAGAGTTTAGGTTTTTGACTTTATTAAAACAATAAAGATTGGATGAGTGAATTGTTAAACTCAAGGTTTTGCAGGTTTATAAAAGAATTCAAACTTTCTTAAGTGTTGTACAAGTTATATTTTCAAAAACACTTCAAATTTTTGAGTTTTCCTGTGAATGGGCATTTGACGTCGTCAGGAATATCCTGACCCCGTCACAAGTGTCGCTGTGATGGCTTCATTCTTTTAGCATAATATACCTTATTACAAACTACTTTGACATTAACAAAAGAAACACTAATGACTTAAATAATACAAAATCACATAATCGACACTTTTAATGATCCTAACAATCTCCCCCTAAGGGTCGATTATTCAGGGTGTTCTCTTCTTAATCCAAGTGGTCTTCCATTCACATACATCTCCCATCTTCTCATCTGCCTTCGATGCTTCAATCTTTCTTCAATCTCTTCTTCAAACAACTTCAAGTATTCTGTTTCATCTTTGGTGAGATCTTTTTATACATATCCATACTAGACATCATTATTATAGCTCTTTAGACCTTCTAATACTCTATTTAACGTTGCATCATAAAACTTATGAATTTCTATATGTCTCATCACCCATTTCTCTTTATTACTATTCTTGTAAATAATTCCATGCACAGGCTCATAGATGATGGAGAACATATCATGCTCTTCAATTCCTGGGAAAGTTATTGTTGGTGCAGTGAGATTAACCTTCTGTTGATAGCTTTCAATTCCAAGTTAGAAGTCATGCACTCTTTCCCATATCACTGAACTTCTAATGAAGACTGATAAAGACCATAGCAATCCTGTATCTGCATAATCCGGTATCTTGCCATTCATAATTAACAAGTATATGTCCTCAATATCATTCTTGTTAAGATTCTTATAATCAGGCTTGGTAATTGATACGATGCAATCATTAGCTCTTCTTGCAACAATCTCTGTGATAAACTTGTGTTCATGACCCAATTTCCAATATGTCTTGATGACTTGAACGATTTTTGAATTTAAATAAATCTCTTCCTTTGGTTTTCCAGGATCTTTCTGTTTCCTTATGTAAAAGATCTTTGCATGAGGATTCTTCCAATGTTCAACACCATATCGAGCATAAGGATTGAATTTCTTTACACTCTTATTCACCCATCTGGAAGTTCATTCTTCAATATCATCACCGTTAAAGATAATTGCTGGAAACTTGTGAAGTGACAAAACTATCTTCTTGGGTCTAGAATTTCCTTTCCTCAAATACAAAAGGT